>JAMQGT020000275.1:0-216646 GCA_024447675.2 Pterophyllum scalare | reverse complement strand
TATTGCTAAGATGTCCGTTTTATGGTTTTTTTTTTCATGTCATGGATTATTTGTACTAAGCTGCAGGGTCTAATGAGCACTATTAGTGGGAGTGCTTGGGTAGAATAGCAACATGAGGTTGGTTTTGAGATGTAACAAACATTTTGGCATTATTTTTAGTCTCCCAAAGGCACTGGCTACATATTGTGCCTCAGGTATAGATTTTTGTACTGCAAATTCTATGTATATCCAATTCTTTCCACTGTGAGTACACTCTGGCTTTTCAGCTTTACCGTTCGCCTCATCAACCACGTATTTCCTTCAGAGTTCAACGGTCAGTCGGTCAGGTCGTAGCAGTGCATCAGCTGATTGGGCTACAGCTTGCTGACCTGCATCCTTTCCAACTCTGTGCTCCTATTATGTCTTGCCTGTCATGGCTAGTAGTAGTATACTTTGTAAAATATTGAATGGTTTTATGATTCTTTCATTTGCTGCAATAAATTGGAAGAAAAATATTGTTATAAATAACCATTTTGCTACTTTGTTAGTTTTCTTTAAGTGCCCCTGCATCTCATGCCTGTCCCTCCTCTTCTTATAGGAGGAGAACCTTCCTCCAGAAGGAGAAAAAGAAGAGCCACTGGTAGCTCCTGTCATGGAAGAGAACCAGAAATCTACAGACAACTTTCACGAGCGACGAGCCCTTGCCATCGCAGCTAAAGCCCAGGAGATAGAAAAGGTACCTTTCATATCTTCACGTCACTGCATTTGTCTCAGCCACCTTTTCCACAAGTTCACTGACTTGGGTGATACAACAGGTTGTTCACTAACCACAGGGCTTGCTCCCCAGCTCCTGTGCATTTTCTTTGGTCAAGACAATGACTCCCCTATTTGCTCTTGATGGCAGGCAGGAACCTTGCATGGCAGCTCTGCCAGCAAAACAGTGTTTTAATGAGTGAATGTGAAACACATTGTAAAGTACTTTGTAGAAACTTGTAGATACAGCAGGCTATTTACAATTTTCTTGTGCTCATAGGAAAGAATAAAAGTCCGGTTTTGGATTTATATACTATATAGGATTTTAAATTGGTAATCACAACGTACTTAAGGGAAATCTAAAGAAATTTGAAAGTGTTCGGTTCTCAGTTGTTCCTCTGGGGGGAAAAATAACTTACTGCATGTCCAAATCCCCTCATTAAAAACTGATAATTTTACAGACTTTTCTATAAATGTCAACTTTGACTATGTAGAGCACATTCAGTACTCTTGGCATTGCATTCCCATGCATATGGTGGCCTTGGGTTCTCTGACTCACATGTGGCCTACTTTACTGCACATGCACTATGAAACAGCCACCTATTATGTTCGTAATAGGCAGGAAATTAACTTTGCTGTCTTCCAGTCACAATGGTGAGTACATACTGCAGTCCTCTAAATAATTTCACTCTTACAGCCAAATTTAGAGAAATAATTATTGGAAAAATGGGAAGCTGGTTGCTGTAGTTGCCAGCATTTTCCTGGTGGCTTCTCTTAATCTCCCATGCTGACTGCATAAACCACTCATTATACAAAATATCAGCTTAATATCCCACATGGTTCAAGCATCACCCCCTCGGTGTGTGACTCACCTTTACAAATGCTCGCGCATGAAGCGGTCTGCGCGCTGGGGTTTAAAACAGAATCATATACAAGGAACAGGGGACATATAAAGGAAGGGATCAGCTAAGAACAGCTTATTCACTGTAAAGGGCTGTGCATAAAATAGAGAGAGGTTGACTGCTTAACAGACCTAAAAGGGGTTCCAGCTCTGTTCAGTTACTTTAATGAAGGCCATTCCTGCACCAGCGAGCACTGCTGGTGGTTTAACTGAGACCATTAAACCTGAGCTAGCTCTGCCCTGGAGCACACCCTGCGCCCTCACGTTGAGCTGCACCACAGTCTGTAGGCTGTTAGAGCGTTGCTGCTGACGCTGCAGCTTTCTCGCCTGTTTTATAGCCTGTCTGTGTCTTCTCTTGTTCTTTCTTTTTTTCTTTTTCTTTTTTAAGACAAACTATATAACCTTTAAGCTGTGTGAGCATTATTTCATGTTTCCAGGTATTATGGATTGTTAGTTTAGAATGATTACAACTACCCACGTCAGCAATCTGTACAGACGTTATTGCAGCCTTTTTGACCACTGTTGTCTTATTATCGGTATTACTCATAATTCTCTGCTATCGTCTGATGTGGCGATTAAAATCTGGAGAGCAAATCAGAAAACGGAGAGGGGATGAAGTGTTTCGTTTTCACAGGAATATGAGGTTTCAGTGTTGCTTTTCAGGATTTGTGATTCTTAGATAACCATCAATTCCTATTGACATTTTCAGCTTTTTGCTTCCACCGTGCCTTTCTCTGGCTTTTGTGATCTCCAGATCGTTTGTATGTGAAGGTTGTTTGCGATTTGGCAGCTCCTTTTCTCTTTCATGAGAGACTGAACTGTTTATCCCAAACCTGAGGTCAGAAGATGAGTAATTGAACCCAAATCTTTCTTCCCACAGAAGAGAAGGATCGTGGACTGAAATAGGAGCATATTTTTAAAGCGTCACAGAGAATTGCTTTCACATGATGGCCGTTTACCCTCTGAGGTGGCAGACAAACTAAGCAGTCACTGGAAGATATATAAGCACCCGTCTGGTGACTGGTTTTACCTTCCCATTTTGCTTCGACCCACAGCTTAACACACTTAAGCTGTTCTGGGTTTTTGGGGCTCTGAAACAACAAGGTCACTTTCTCATGTGCTCTGTAAATTAGCGGCAGTATTCCTGTTGGTGCGGGCACTCGCGTTAAGCTATTTGACAAGTGTCAGCCAGATGTTTGGCTTTCTGCACCCAATCTGGTCTAGCCATCTCTTCTATACACACAGGCACAAATACACAGAATCCAGAAGTCCCTCAAAAGCTGTCCAGGTCAGAAGCTGGACTTTGTTTGTGTGGCTAAGTGACGCTGGTCTTCTTGACATATAGTCTGAACCCCCGTCTGGTTGTCAGAGTTGACTTTGGCTACAGGACAGACTAACTGGTTACAGTGAGTGACAACGTATGAGAGGCCATAAAGAGTATTATGTTTTGCTCCCCATAGCCCAGGCTGCTATACAAAGGGAGTTTTATTTCATTTGTTGAGGGATCTAAATGTATTTGGCTGCAAGACAGAAAGCCAGAGACACTTCCAGCCTTTGAGGGTTGTTTTTTTTTTTTTTTTTTAAAGGTACAAAGATGGCAGAGCTGGACTGAGGCCCCGACTCTAATTTTTGTTCCAGTTCTCTCATTTCTAAAGCCAGGCACGCTCACAGGCTGAGATTTAAAATAGAATTCGCTTTGCAGGAGTAAACACGGAGACAGATGCTCTTATTCTCAAACAGCCCCACCCAAAGTCGAGACCTGGTCCTTTCCTTCCTGATTGGATAACAGGAGGGACTGCAGGAAGAACATTTTCAGCACATTGTTGTTTAGGAACCGCTTTCCCTGTTCTTCATAGAAGGTGTAGACCGCTCACTGATTGGATACTTCCCCCAAAACTTTTGATAAATTCACACTCTCAGCTGATGAAAAATCAAAAAGCTGCTGCTCTGTAACTAAATTCAGCACGGTGGAGAGAGGTCTCCTCTATGTGCAGACTGCTTCGTCTGTCATTTGCATAACATTTGCTGCTTGATTGTTTATTGTACATGAGGAATGTATAGAAACGCCCAGAGGAGTCTGTGTTTGTTGAATTTGTTTTTTAGTGCTCCCCACAAATATCCTGTAAAATGATTTATTGAACATCTCCTGTTGGCTCCTTTTGTAAGCCACCAGAGACCTGGATAAGATTGCATAAGCCCTTTGTACTGTAGAGCTGTCAGTAGGTTTGTGTGTGAAGCTTTAGAAAGGTCTGAATGGGCTGGTAGGAAATATGATTTCCCAATGCCGTCCAATTAAAAATGAGTAATTATGTAAACTTGAAAACACAATGGTTTTCATGGCCAAATGAAACATTAAAGGTAACTGCCACTCCTTTCTAATTACAGGTATTGCTTTGTTATTACAGGTAATCTGTGTTTGAGTTGGCAATAAGCTTGTAATGAATGTGAAATTGAGCTAATCTAAATTAAGTAAATGCAATTGAGTTTTTTTTTTTTCCTGGTTTACGTCATTATTAAACCACATTTTATTCACTTTTTAGGTCAAATGTAGCAAGCATCTCTTACACGACATCTGCGACTCATTAATCAAATGTTAAAATAAGCTGTAAACAAGCTAACGTCTTTCAGTTAAACTCCTTCTGTCAGTAAGGAGTTATGGAGTAACGTTTACAAGTTTAGGTGATGTGTAACAGTCTTACTTCTGGTGCATATTTGCAACAATGGAATATATTTCACCTCCATTACTTATCCTCTGGTCACTTTTGTTCACTGTGCGTAGCTCTTATACAGAAATAAAAAATTCCTCCCATTTGTGCTCAAAGCATCGTCAGCAAGGGTTTGTAAATCTACCACAGTGAAATGAAACTTGGTGGAGAGGTTTCAAAAAAAAAGGTAGGCAAATTGGTATTGCTCCGGATCCCTGTCTTAAAAATTGCTTTTTAAAAATTACAGCATCAGCCTTTGGCTGAGTATGCACTCGCAGTGTCCTAGTTTAATGCATACTTTGGAAAGTTCCCATCTGTTGGAGGGCAAGGACATTAACTCTGTTTGACAGGAGATCTCTATTTGTGATCTTTTCTCCAAGCACACTTTCTGTTCTAGGAACATTGCGAAAAACCTATAAATAAGCCAGCAAGTTAGAAAGCCCCGCAGCACAGAAGCCACTGTTGGTATCCGGTGAATGAAACGCTCCCTTCCCTGGCCTAATTTTACACACACAGGCGCGTGGGCACACGTATAAGCACACATGTCCACTCATAACCCTTGTCACTGTAAGTGTGTGGCATGTACAGTTGAGGCTTAACATAATAGGCAACTGTAGCTGTGGGATTTTCACCAACAGTTAGTCACCGAGGAGAGTTAGATGGAAGATGGTAAACTTAAGAGAAGTAAATGCAGCATGAAATAGTGGAGGTAGAGATTAGAGCGCCACATCTCCTTGGAGAAGCAGGGGTGTAAGTTTGTCAAAGATATGTTTTTTTTATTTTTATTTTGGTAGTTATTTGCAGACAGAGTGTTAATTAAGGAAAGGTTTTTGTGTGTGTGTGTTTTAAAACATGCTTTTCAAGTCTCAGATGTATTTATTCTTGGCAGATCATGTTCCAAAAACTCATGAAAATAAGGAATGAAAGCTGCCCTTTATTCACAACTGCACAAGTGTTGCCAAACATTTGTGTGAGTAGGAATCCACAGCATGCCTTGCTATTTTCCTTCTCTTCCGAAAAATGGAAACCGGCCCATAAATATTATCTTCGGTTGAGCAGAATTATATTTTCCCCTTGTGGAATTTAATTCTCAGCTCATTTAGAGGATCACAAGTTAAAAGCAAATCTCTGTTTTGGTATTTTGCAAATCAAACCACTCTGTGTGGAAGCACAAGCTCCCTCCATTGTTTTGAGACATTATAGGCTCAGTGTGAAATGGCAGCTCCCAAATGAGATTCCAGCTCCTCCCCTTTGTCCCTCTAACACCTGTTACAAGCCTCTGAGCCACCACTGAAGTGTGGTTTTTACTGTGTCTTGGGCTACCCTGTCCTATATAAAGTGCCCCTATTAAACTTGAGAGGAGAAGTGTTAATGTTTTGGCGCTGAGTGAGGTGTGTTAACGCCAGAGTGATCAGCTTAGGCACAGTGACGCTGGAGTATTTACACCTAGGCGACAGGTAGAGCAGGAAGGAAACAACTCACCATCCCCTCAATTAAGAGCTTTTCTCTCAAAGCTGTACCTGGTAGTGCTTTTCAGACCTAAATCTAAACAGCAAGATGCTAGAAATGTCTCCTGAATGGTTTTTGAAAGTAAAACTTTCCCACTCGTTTGTCTCTATTTTTTAAAATGTATTCATTCCTCCCCTCCAGGTGTACCGCCAGGACTGCGAGACGTTCGGAATGGTGGTGAAGATGCTGGTGGCTAAAGATCCCAACTTGGAGAAGCAGCTGCAGGTTCCCCTCCGGGAGAACCTCGGGGAGATCCGCGAGCGTTGCCTCGAGGACCTCAAACACTTCATCAACGAGCTGGACGAGGTCGTCCGGCAGCCAGAACCCTCTACCTGTGACTCAACCACGTCCTCCGCGTCCCTGTCAGGTCATAAACTTTCAAAGACAGCAGTCAACCACAGCTCGTCTTACTGACGCATCAGCCCAGTGTGCTCCGATTTGAGACGGAGGATGAAGGCTTGACTGTTTGGAGTCTGGATTGCTCAGTTGAACGTATTCTGCAGCAGTGCAACCTGGGGAAAAAAAGTAACCACGGAAAGAGGATGCATTGTTTATGAATGACCAGTGTTATTTTATTTTTATTTTTTTTTTGAATGGACCATTTTTACCTTCAAGTTTCCTGATGGAATCTATTAATCATATTTTTTTTTCTGTTAAATGTTGTCAAAGAAACACATTCTTTATTTAAAATTGTTCTAGTCTCACTGTGGAAAGAGGTTCATTATTTAACCTTTTTTAAAGAGAATATTTTGTGGAGCACAGAGGTTCAGTTCTCCAGCATGATCAGTTTTCGTAGTATTTTCAGCTATGTCTTTTTTTTGTTGTTGTTTTGGGGTTTTTTTTGTAGCAGTCAGATATTTGACTCGGTGCTGCTAAATTTACAACAGTTTGACATTCTTGTAAAAATTCATATCGTCAAGAAGAAAAGCCAGTTAAATTAATTTTCTTTGTCTCGTCTTATTTTGCATTTGAGCTTTAAACCACAAACAGCAAACAAGATTTCTGTTCATAATCTGTTAAAGTTTCATATCCGCAGAAAAATACCCATGTGTTAAGAGAGTTCTAATCTTAAGATATTTTTAGGATCATTTTATTAAGTACGTAAAAATAAAATATATAATAAGTTAGTGCTCTAAATTATTTGTAAATCTTAATAGTGAATTTTATTTATTAATTTTTTTTAGTTGTCGACTAGCTGGTAATTGGCAACCCGAGGGGTGAAAAGTGTTAAAAAATGTTAGTTACTTCAGTGGCCTCTTGAGGCTGTGAGTTAACGCCGTTAAATTCCATGGATGCAGCTTCTGGGCTGGATAACCTGCTTTCTATCTGAAGGCCACTAGATGGCGATAGCTGTGGTTACAAAAAGACTCCTGGTCCTATAAAAGTTTATGGGAAAACTGCTTTATGTCTTGACCTTGTTAGTCACAACTCAGACAACTGAGGATGCAGTTTCACAGTCGGACCTGCCTCTCATCATTAACTTTCTTTTTTTTGCAACCAAGAAGGCAACGATGGAAACGCTCATCTCGAGGCATCAAAACGGGAATTCGGAAACCAGTGGGTGATGTCACGGCAGCTAAGTCCCCCTTTTACACTGTCACCCATGTTGGAGTGCTCAACTTGAGCAATGAAATTAACATCTTTTACACTCTGTAGCAAACTTACTCATTCAAATAAATGCATGGGGATGTGCAGGTACAACTCCCCTGTTTGAATTCTGTTAAGGCTTAAAGTTTGGTGGGTGGCTACTTTCGTTGACAGGCATGCCTATAAAAATGGCTGTCGCAAATAGGGCTGGGCGATATGAACCAAAAGTAATATCTCGATATTTTTTAGCTGAATGGCAATATACGACATATATATCTCGATATTTTTTTTCTTCCCAAAAGGTACATGTCCCAAACATCACACAGGCTGTATGTATCCAAAACACGGCGACAGCAGAGGATTTCAGGTTTCCAAAAGTCGCTGAAGTCACCGGGAAAAGTCGCTACATTTGTCACATGTCGCTTTTAGGGTAAAAAAAAAAAGTCGCCAGTGGGTTCTGAAAAGCCGCTAAATCTAGCGACAAAGTTGTTAAGTTGGCAACACTGCCACGCTGTCGCTTCCTGCATGATTTACGGGTGAAGCGGTGAGGTGGTGCAGTGTGAAGTTGTGCAGAGACAAACTGGGAGAAGAGAAAGGTGAACTGGTGGATCTACAAGTATGATTGTAACGTGACTATATCGATATAAACGATATTGTCTCATCTTATATCACACATGAAAATATATCTATTTCTTAAAAACTCGATATATCGCCCAGCCCTAGTTGCAAGTGGCTATTTCCTAGGCCTCACCTGAGCTAAGTCAAATCAGCTACTGTACATGTGCTGTGGGTACCCTTTGGATAATTTCTCTAATGAAACTTCCTGGAAGACAATATGATCTACTCTGTGGTACAGCCCGCCCAAGAACTTTGTGCTTTAGGTTTTGGTGAATGAAGTTCTAGTATTTTATAAGTTGGCTAGTACTTCCTAGCATGCATGTGTGATGAAATGCACCCATAGACAGCTTGTTAACTAAGCTAGCTAAAATCTCAGTCACACAGGCCTAGAGACAGGTTGGAGACCTACTGGCAACCTTTGGTCGCTAAGGAAAAATGTGTGGTTGGGTGCTGCACAAAAACCATACTTGTGATTGCTTTGCTTTCTAGCAGATTGCAGCAGTTGCCCACAGTTTGTGTGGAAGATGCTGACATGTCTGTAAATACTTGCCAATTGGTGATGGCACAGTTACCTTGAAAGGAGTAATCTGATTACTGATTACTTCTTTAAAAAGTAACTTAGTTACTTTACTGAGTACTTAATTTTAGAGGTAACTTAGATTACAAGTTACTTTGTTAGATTCAGCAGGTGCCAGTTTTGTTCCAAAGAGTGATTGTCTGCAAAAAAGCGATTTCTGGTATTTGCCAAAAAATGATCGTCTGTAGTTAAATGACTTGTTGACCTATAATCTGTGAAACATATGTCAAACATATCTCTCATGAATGATATCAGGTCATTTTGAGTGAGAAAACAGCATTTTTACCACAAGTAGACGCTGCAATCAGTTTTTGGCAAAGTGACTTTTAAATATACGTTTTTTTTATCAAGGTTAAAAAGCTGTCATTGACATTAAAAATGTCTTTTTAAACAGAAATCTGGCTCAGAAGGCTGCAGAAATTGCAACAAATATACCATCACAGTTCTATAAAGATATTTAAGTGGCCAAAAAGCACTGGATTGGTTATAATGTAGGTACAACAACACGGACTCCTAAAGATTATTGGAAAAGCAGGTCATTTCTTCATCTTATATATAAGCCCTTCGTAAATCATGTTGACTGCACCCTATTTACCAATATAAGCAATGATATTACACAAAAGCACTTAGAAACATTGGAATCACTTTATGGTAGATGATCACTTTTTGGCACAACACCAGCAGCAGCCCCGTAAACCTCTTGGCAACCAATTTCGTGCAAGTGATTACCAGCAACATTCCAAAACCACTCACCAAGTGGCTGTGCACTACATATGTATTATATGAATGGGGCTTTCTAGCAATCGATTTCACAGCCAGCAACCACTTGCACCCTCAGAAATATACGTTTTCCCCTATGTTTGCCCCATAGTTGCAGACCAGTTCTAGGCCTGTGTGAGTGAGCCCTAATATTAGTCGATAACTTGGCGCTTCACTCGCTTGTTAAAATGTGATAACTCTTGGTTGCACCATCCAGAAACAAATGAGCCTGTCTTTTAATTAGTCTATGGTTGCAATAACTCTTTCCAAAACTCAAAAACAGGAAAATCATTCTTGAAGCTTTGGAGAAAAATATTTATTACAAGCATTTTTACATCACAAAGCATTTTGCTGATTATTTCAGAGCAATGGTAGTGAACAGCTGGGCTGAATATGGAAAATACTGGTGTGTCGAACAGTCCTTTCAGAAACTGTACGCCAATAGTGGAATATATGTGGCACTGTTTTTGAATAACACGGCACTTAACTGTGAAGGAAGTGGCACAATTTTGGTTGTTTCTCTTAAAATATTAAGGAGGTCTGTTCACTATTAAAACTATTTTTTTTCTTATTAATACACTTCAAAACAAAACAACCATTTTAAATGTGGATATAAAAATACCAGTATTAAAATCTTAACTTAATATGTACATTTTCATTTTGTATTATGTTTTAAATAATTATTTGGTTAGTTTCTATTTTCTACTTTAATTATTAACCTTTGTGCCACTTACACATACTGCTGCAAAAATTAAATGAACATTTAAAAAAAATCAAAACTTAATAGCAAAAGCTGAAATGAAAGTTTGACTTCCCCACTGCCAGCTGTACATAATCTGAAGCAAAGGTTTTCAACTTTCAGTCTGTGCATCATCTTAGTGCTGAAAATCAATAAGACCCCGTATTGAGGCCAACTTTGAACACACACACACACACACAAAAAGTGATTTCTGACTATATGTTGCACATCTTTTTTGCGGTTCGCAGTTAAAATGAAAGATTTCTTCTTTCAGTAGATATAGGCCTGAAAATACGATATGCACCTTGGCTTTTGGCCATACACTATATGTTAGTGCTGCCACTCTAAACCCAGATTTGATCTGTGTAAACCATCACACATACTGGAAATCTGTATTGTTTGGTGTTGTGCAGGTTACAAAGTAAATACACTATGTTGTCTTCAAGAAATTATACAGTTTTTGGACCGTTGACTCTTCCGGCGACCAGTCTGTGGGACATGGCTGTGGGAAGAAAGGGCTGTGACCCTTGTTGGGTAGTCCTCTGCATAGTAGCGCCCAGCAGGTCGGGGCTGAGGGATTGGCTGACCTAGGAAATAGCCCTCCTCTTCAGAGTCCGATGACGAGGAAGAGCAAGTAGAACACCAGTCTATCCTCGTCTCTGTAGAGCCCCATGAAATGCTCAACCCGTGGGTCATTTTGCATTGAGCTCCCAAGCATATAGTCAGATCGGGTTTGGGGGTAGGCCACTGGTAGCCTATGTGAAGGATGCTGTAGGAGCATAGCACCATATGGAGGGTTGGCCAGACCTTGCTGCTGGGGCTCATACGGCCTATGCGCCTTCTCCAAAGGTACCATGTGAAGGGCATTGTCCGAGCGGGTCTTGAGGCTCCTATGGTGCCTGCCTGACCGGTGGTGGTGCGGCCTGCTGCGCCCTATGTGGCTTGTTGGCCGGGCTCTTTCTTTGCCCATCTCAGGTGCGCAGTACGCCCTCCTCTGTGGCTTCTCACTCATGGGGTGCTTTCTGATATTGACCTCATATCCATCATTATATCCATTGTCCACAGTGTCTTCTGAGAACTTGACCATCTGAGGAGGCCTGGATTGGGACTTGCTTCTCCTTAGGGCTGGGGCATGAACAAAGGTGGCAGGGAGTTCTTCTGAATCTGGAGACAATGAGTGAACACCACCTTGTGTGTCTCCCCTCAGTGCCAGTGCGACCTCCTCCTCTTCTTCCACATTTCCCTTGTCAAGGTTGAGGTTGAGAGAATTGGCACTGTGATGAAGATGAGATGAATTAAACGTTCCCATGTTGCTCATCTTTTCACAGTCATCTGCCACTGAGGGATCCTGCATGGGATGAAGGGTATAGACTAAAGGTCTATCCCTGCCGTCTCCATCCACTGATGCACCTAAGGGGGATGAATGGGGAAAGTCAATTTTAAACAGTTTTTTTTTTTGATAATAAAAGAAAATGTAACTAAATTCATGCAACCAACACTCTCCTTACCAGTGATATTCGAGAGCGCTAGGGAGTCCATGGAGTCTCCAACACCCTTTCCAACATTCCTCAGCTCATCAGCAATGCATTCTAGGGAGTCTTCATACCACTGTCTGCTATCTGCCCAGAAGGCCTGTCTTCCTGCCCCAGACTGCTCCTGATCTTGGTCCAACTCCAGCTCTTGGATCTTTCTGGCACTTGCGGGACCTGGGTGGCTTCCATAGGCTGAATCTCCCAGCCCATCCTGTGACTGGGCCCAATACATTTCAGGCAGGTTCTTCTTGCTCATCAGTCCAGGGCTAAGGCTATTGGCTCTGGATTGACTGGAGGAATGACTCTGGGTGGGGCTGGCAGGAGTGGGAGAGGAAATCCCCATAGATGTAGTATCAGGTTTTAGCCAGGGATCAGACACACTTATTAGCCTGTTTGTGTCACCAGAAGGACTGGGAGATTTTAGGGGTGGCTGTTGAAGTTGGTGTACCATCCCGCGATCACCAAACTTGAGTAGGAGCTGAGTCATGTAGTCTTCATGCTGGGCCCACTCTTCTGGATCCTCCTCTCCCTGCATCCTGCTCCTCACGTTCCCGCCAGAAACTCTCCTCACCCAGGCCGAGATGGGCAAGCTTACGCCCCACAATATCAATGTCACCATCGGCATCTCCATCACGCTCACCATCCCCAAGCTTGTGCTCAAATGAGGGGACGGTGGCAGGAGGATTGAAAAGCTGTGACTGCCTCCATTGTTCAGCTGGCCTGCTGCTCTTCCCCATGCGGACACTGCGCCGTGATTCACGTGAACGAGCAGACTGGAATGCAGAATCAGATGAGTCTGAGGCATGGATGTCTTCCCCTTGGCTGCATGCCTTTGAGCAATAGATACGACCTTCCTTGGGCAGGAAGGGGCAACCCAGCAGAGATGTCTTACACTGAGCGCAACAGAAGCACTGGTCAGTGGCATGCCAGTGTACACCTTCATAGGTCATCTGGGCATGATCAACACCTACATGATATGATTAAAAAAAAGGAGGTTAAAGCATTACCTAAAAAAAGAATACAGTGGGATCTTGTTTTCAGGGTTAGGGGAAAGAAGTGCAAACTTACCAATGTTTTCACCGCAGGACTCACAGTACTCTGCATACAATGACTCAAAGCACCCACAGCAGTAGGGCTTTCCATCCTTCATAATGTACCGCTGGCCTCCTAGCATTGTCTCACACTCAAAACATGCAAAGTGCTTCATGTGCCAGTGACGACCCTCCGCTTCAGTGCACTCATCTGCAAAGATGATCTAAAGGGAAACATGTATTCTAATGTTAATTATGAGAAGCTTTATGAACTGGCTTTGTTATGAGTCCTTTCTAAAACACTACCCAATGCCATACTACTGCCGCTTACCTCATCGCAAGAAGAACATCGTGGTTTGAGAAGCTCGGCGTGGTGTCTGCCGCAGAGGATCTTGCCATTATGGTAGAAATAGATCAGATCCACCAGGAGTTCTGACACGTTGCACATACAAAGCATGCTGGGTGCCAGCAGGGACTCGGTCCTGCTCTGGAGGCAAAAATTGCCATCTCGCTTCCCTTGATGTCTCCACAACACTGATAAATACAACAGAAAACCCGTGAGATTCCAAAGGCAGGAAGGAAGCCTGAGAGTTCATTGAGCACGTAGCCTTGCTTAGGGTGATAAATATCCTACCCTCAGAATAAATGTGTGGGGATGAATACAGAAACAAATGCATAAGGGAATGCCATTTCACAGTAGGTGTGAGATGCAATCGATACCCATGAAATATGCAGGGCAAACAAAGAAGGATTATGAGATAGCTACTTAATATATATCATATATCTGCTGATGTTTCATTTGCAGTGATGCTGAAACAAAGAAGGCCAAACAACAGGTGATCATACTGCAAATGCCAAAGGCATACGGTGCAGTCAAAACACGTCAGTGAATCCACAGTTGATGATAATCCTTGTTGAAATTTAATATTTTCAAGGTAACACAGATTGCTATTAAAAAGAGATGGATTGCCCATGTAACCTGGCCCAGTATTTCCTGAGTTACAACCCTTTGCATTGACAGGTGTAGATTAATGTGAAAGCCCTACATTCAAAAAAAAAAAAAGCTGAATCCAACCTTCCAAGCAGGCTGCTTTACCAGCAAAGATTAGAGGACAAGCTCAAACTTATTTGGCTTTCTCTGTGTTTCAGTCAGTGGCTGTTTTACTTTGCCGTGAAACCCTCAATTACTCATTAGGCATTGCTGAAGAAATGGGCAGCATTTTTGACCTGTAATCTTAAAACAGAAAGCATCGGCCTTGGTTCCAAGTGGAAGAATCATATGACTCCGTAGAGATGGCCTGAGCATGTCTGAACGTACAGTCTTTATATAACTACGCAGAGTTATGAGACACCCATGGGCAGCATGGGATTGCATGCCCAGCTGTTTACCATTATTACGAGGGTGAACAGCCAGGGGCCTTGGATATGCAGGTGTTGTGTGTCTCTGGAAGTCAGGGCACCAGGAAACTGGAGCTTGACAAAGTGTGTGTGTGCATCCAAACGTCTTCATGATATATCCTGGAATTGCATGTGCAGTAAAAGTATGGCTGCCTGAGCTAGAGGGTGACAACAGCTCATAGAGCCTGAGTGAATGTCTAACCATGTTTGTGTGTCCGCTGGTGATCATATGAGTCCATTCAGTGTGTGCAACCTTGCATCCCTATGTTAGCAACTGCTTTCAGATGGTGACAGACTTCATCCGCCTGTCCAGGGGAATTAACATGGCTTCGCTGTATCTGCTCTTCTTGGATGCCTGGCAGAGGATGTGGCTCACTTACTTGTCACGGCTGAATTTCGGCGGAAGCCACACAACACTAATATTTACGTCTGCTGCACTGAGGGGAAGTTTTTCAGAAACATGATCAAGGACAGCTCGACTGGCACTAGATGTTATGCATCGCCAAATGAGCGGTATAAAACAGAGGTCGGGTTTTAGGATCATTCCCATTTTTGTGTTTGCTCCATGTGACTTCAGCCGGAAAATGGAACCAAGGTGTCTCTTTTCCCAAAAAGTCCAACTTTCCAAAAAATATTTACAAATAATCATGCAAAAATCTTTAGCCTGTCCACATAAAGGCTAAAAAAAAAACCCATAACAAAAACAAAAAAACCTCGAAAACTATCTCCATGTTTCCATAGAGTCAAAACCAGCTGCGTATACTGTAAACAAACAGTAAATGTGGAATCATATGCCACATACTGTGACTGCTTTGGAAAAAAAAAAAGTCTGGATTTGAAGAGTATGGCAAGAATTACTTATTAACCTTTGGATTTTTGTTGCAGTCTGTCATGCTGGGCTATAGAGGGGCAGGAGAAATTGGTTGATTTCCTCATGAACAACTAGCTTGTCTACTCGGTTTAAACATGAGCCTCCCAATTTCCTTGTTTCCCCTCTCGCCCTAACAAGGACGTTTATGTCCATGATTAAAACTGCTACACTAGCCAATAAGGATTGTGTCTTGGGTTGCCAGGCATTTGGATAGGACAGAGGATGTTAGTAGCACATGATATAAATAACTTAAGGCCCACCAGTTGGTTTGCCTGTAAATGATTACCATGTGGCTGTGTGAGTGCTAAGTGATGCGAGTGGTCTTCGTGTGCACTTGCAGCATGCCTGCATATGTGTGGTCATGAGTATCCATGTGTAGCACCTACATTTTCACAGCGGGTGTGTTGCAGAGCTCGGGGAAGGACCTTGGGCGTTCCTCTCCCCAGTGCCTCCCTCTTCCTCTGAGTGCTGAACATGTGGAGCTCCCTCTTTTCCTCCTCTGTTAGAGAGTGGCAGTAATGCACCTGTTGAAAAAAGAAAACAGAAAAGATGAGATGAGTTGATGAAAGAAAAGAAGAGAGGTCAACTTATGGTTAAAAGGGAAGTCGTTTAAGATGAGAAACGGCATCTCGAGGCATCCACCAATTACTGCTGACGTTCTGGCTTTCATCTTTGTGTGCAACGGTGGGGAAAAGTATCACAGAGAGTCCATATATTGCTGCAAAAAGGGGTTAATTAATGCTAATTCTCCTCAAGGCTGCGTTGAAAGGATGGCATAAGCGATACACAAACCCTTCCTCTGTGTTTAGAGAGGGTGATGAAGGTTCAGATAAAAAAGGACCGAGACTGTCCTAACAACCGGCTCGGTCGTTCTCTAAACAACAGTAAACGATGTGCGAGCTCACACACACACACACACACACACACACACAGTGACGCACACACTCGCTGCCTTTCATGCACACAAAGCATTTATCCCTCCTAACCACAGTTACGCAAGGAATCCTCAGGCAGTTTGCTCTCCCAACCACCAGGTCTGCCAACAAACATCATAAAACCGCTCAGTCAAAGACTGTGTTTGTGTGTGTGTTGAGTCTACCTATTGTGTGTGTGTGTGTGTGTGTGTGTGTGTGTGTGTGTGTATAGAGACCACCTCTGTCCCCGATGTTGGTGATAACACTCTACCGTATTGTCTAATGTAAACTCTATTAACACAGACGTGAAAGGAGTGCTGGTTTACACGCCATAAAGCCATATAGAAGAGGCTGGCTTGTACTTTACTGTCACAGGAGGTTTTCTTTTAGTGGACAGAGGGAATGTAGCTATTGTTTCAGCTTTACTACAAAACCCCTGCGAGACTGTGTAGGATTTACACAGCTGCAGCCTTTAGTTTAGTTCGAAGTGAGTGCCAGTAAAAACTGTTGTAATGCACTCAAAAACTTTTCTCAGAATGATATACGTCACCAGAAAAATGCAGCTTTTTACAAGCTTCACCTTAAATTTGCAGCATCCATGCATCTGTGCCACGACTGCCAATGTCACTCGTGGCACAGATGTGGATGTTAGTTTTATCCACTCTTGGCTATAAGCTCCACATCTCTCTCTTCAGGTCTCACGCGCCCTGTTTATTTCCCGCATTATCTTTACCTCGTTGTCGTGCGGCGGAAGCTGGTACAGGAGCTGTTGGATTCTGTGCTTCTCTCCTGGACTGTTCACGTACGGCACCTTGTCTTCTGGCAGGCAGGCGAAATACATCTGGACCTGAAGATGGAGACATGTAAATGAGATTTTGTTAAGTTTTTCTTTAAGAGGAAACAAGAGAGGAGGGTTTTTTTCCCCGCCCCTCTCTTTTATTCAGATGGAGGATATCAGTGGGGAATGGCTGCACGCACAGCAACGCGCTCCCTTCTTTTGCGACACTGCGGGCCAAACATGTCAACCTTTCTCCAGTCACAGGCGCCCGACTGTTAAATCTCTCCACATAAAAGGAGACAGCAAAGGGACTGTAAATGTTAATGTTTGCCTTGGTTAATTTCCCCTGACAGGAGCAATGGAAACACGAACAAACTTTTGTTTGTTGGTGTGCACTGCCGTGAAGAAAATATAGGAAAATATGTGAGACCGCAGTTATTTCTGACTGAAATGAGATGAACATGTTCACCCTAACTACACACTACTGGGTGTGAAAGAAAAAACAAAAAAACAATCCACAGCCAGATGTTAAGTTCAGCATGCAGCACTACTAATCTGCTAGTATGGCACAGGGAGCACAACCTAACCTTGTTTGAACTAAACTAAAAGCATACTGTCAACTCGCAGGTTTACACGAAAAAAAAAAAAAAAGCTCTGTCAGCTAAAATGTGCATGTGTGCACCCATACAAAGAGAGGTGAAAAGAACACACTGGAAGACAAAGCAGTAAGACAAAAAGCATGTGTGCATGTTTTTTGTTTTTTTTTAATGGTCAAATTAAGTAATTTTGGAATTAAGGTCCTACCTGTTCAGGCCTGAGTCCTGGTGGCACCCATGCATACTCCTCCAACGCGCACCCAGAGTCGTCATCTGAGGTGGAGCTCCTCTGGAAGCCCACGGATATCTTCCCCATCTTCCCACCAGTGCGAGTTTCCATGTCTGGGCCTCGAGGTAAAGGACGCTCCCCTCTCTCACCGCGCTCCAGGTTCATCACACACGGGCGCTGCGAGCAAATAAAGGGGGATTAGGAGCCATAAAGAACAGACCCAGCCTTTCATTCACATATGCTTTTTAGCCCTCCTCTGTTTGCTTCATATACTTTGTCTAATTACACGCAAAGTTCTGGCTTTTACTTTCTTGGCACCAGTTGGCTGGGATACTGCTGATCTAGGATTTTTTTTTTTTTCACTTACTGTAAATTCCTCTGAATTTCTTAAAAGCCTCCAATCCGCCAATTAGCTTTAATCTCTGTTTCTTCTCCTTTCTCAACAAGATAATTGCTTTGATCCCGGCACTGTTTTCAGAGTTTAACATAATGGCTAGAAAAATATGAGAAGAGCAAAGAACAAACAGCGAAGAAAGGACAAGCTCTCCGTGGCATATCTCAGAATCCTTCCACAATTCAAACCTCTTGAGTCATACTCAAAAATAATTAATATGTTATTTTCCATCCCATTAGTGCACTTTATCCTGCTTCCTTTGTTTATCCATTAAAGCGTCATCCTGGATGACTGGAATTGTCCACCTTCAAAGGATACTTGAGACAAACTTTGATCAAAGATATATAATGGAAAATCATACCAGGCTCTTTCCAGTATGGTAAGCATTCGGGACACATAAACATACAGCAGCGGCACCGTTTGGAATAAGTGCTTTAAAAGTCTGTCGTTTCTTTTTAAGTCATATTATGTGGAGACGTATACACCATGATGCAGTGCCCACTGTAGCATCAACAAAAGATAGATGCCACCAGTTCATATTACATAGTTTCTGAATAAAGTTCCCACTGACAGTGACGTATGAGGTCAAAAGGAGACCTCATCTGTGAGCTCACAAATCAAGCACTGAAGTGGATCAGATGTCAAGTTAGGCGACAAACAGACACACACACAGAGAGATTCCTTGATTTATTAGTGAGACGTGTGTCCTGCACAATAGGATCATTTCCCGTTTCTGTAAACAGAGGCTTGCAAGGTGCATCCAGCACTTTTAGGCTTTTGGTTTAAATTAAGCTAGTAATACTCGGACATAAAAAGATGCAGCTGAAATTTCCATCTGTTCGCCACAACTACGCTAGCAAGGCTCGAAGCCTCTGAAACAGCTTTAAAGATGCCCACGTGCTGTCACCACTGCATATAGTGTATAGTATACTGACTTCAAAACAGGCACAAATGACAAGTGATTTAGCGATCGTGAAGAACACATCCACTCAGCCTACGGTGTGACTCCGCTGTCAGCTGCCTATTTCTCTTTACAAGCTGGTAAAGGTAGTACACGAATGGGGGTTAATCCACCTTCATTGACCTGATATCACAGCTTTGGTCTCAAGGTGGTGAAAAACGCTCCTGTTCTTTGACCTTGCTCGGCTCTGCCTCTTTGACATGCAAATCCAGACCAGAATAGGGCTTGTTTGGGGTAAGGCGGTCAGAAACTTTACCCGTCTCACTGGATTGATCTTTCACAAACGTGCAACACCATCGGGGACATTAGAGTCTGGATGGCTTCCACTGAGCAAAAATGATGTGTTAAGGATGCTTGTAGAGCTGGCGATCAAATTTATTCAGACAAATGTTTGTGCCGTGTGATACCCAGCAATTTGGGGACTGGAATTAGAGTGGAGGCTGGTGGTTAATGAGGAACAGTCGAACGGTGTCACCGGAGAAACAAGCAAAGCAGCAAGACGAAAACAAAGCAAAACTAAACTAAACTAAAAAAAAACACGACCGCAAGAATAAGTTTCATCCCATCAGCTGCGACTGAACTCACAATGCAAAGTAGGAAGGCCTGGAGAGTGAGGTGAGCAGGCTGACACAGTTCCCTCCACCACAAATCCAACCCCCCTGTAAGAAGACAAGTATTAACATACCCATAATTAGCATACAGTCGAATAAAGCCCAGGGATTCAAAACTTGAAATTTACAGACTACAAATGGTGTTTAAGGTCTAACTGCGCCTCTTATCACAGGACAAAGGGTTTTTTTGAGTTTTGCTTTGTTCTTCGGTGACTAATCTATCAGGTTTTATGGTGGGATAGATAATGTTATCACTCAGAAGCTTTTCTTTACATGTCCTACTTTATCTCATGTAACCTAGTTAAGACCAGTAAGTAGATGTAGATGAGTAATTCTTATTTTAAAGATTATTTGATGCCACTAAATTACCAATTATATGGCTGTTTCTGAATTGGTCTGAAGACCTGAGGGCCAAAACTTAATGCCTTAAATACCACTGTCTGTGTTTTTCATTATTAATGAATGTGGCAGTTCCCGATAGTTTCGGGCACTGTCTGAAAAAATCATAGACCCAAATCCCAAAGACATTCAGCTTGCTATCATATATAGTAAAGTAAAGCAGCAAATCCCTCCTTTTAAAGCTGCTAAAACCAGAGAACGGTTGGGACGTTGTTGAACTGCCTGAATTACAATCAACCAGAAACTAGCTGATCGTTTTGAGGGCGTCTTGCTTTCGTTTAGCCGGTTTCCGTCTGCCCTTCAGCTCTCCTGCTTCTCATCCTACAAGTAACCGGGCGAAAAGGTGACCGCAGATTCCTGAGCCAACATACACAGCAACTCACATTTCACCATGTCACCTCTTGGCAATAACACAATGGCTGCCTTTGTCCAAAACAAAAACAAAACGTCCACCTATTCAGAATCTAAACGCAGGTCGCACACTGAAGACGTGACAGGAAGAGGTTACAAAAAAAAAAAACATTTTAGGAGTCACATCATTGGGGCTGTGTAAACAGGGGCCAGATGTAGCCAGCTGACCCTTTTATATGGGCAAGTGAGTCAAATGTGTTATTTTCAAATGAAGTAAAAGAATACTTCCCTTTCAGACTTTTAAATCAAACAGCAGTTATAACTTGAGTTACCTGCAGTTAATATAATGGCCAAATATGAAGATTCGGAGTAATACAGTAAAAACAAATAAACAAAAAAAGGAGTTAAAGTTTTTTTTTCTAAATGCAGTGAGATATGACTTAAGAAAACAATTAAATTGAGGAGTTCAAAGGCCGAGGTCAATGCTCTTTGACTGCTCAAGAGTGTTATTTTAAGGCCAAATGGGTATCAGGGGGTGCAGAGGAGATTAAAACAGTTGGGAGTGAGACCACCTGCACAGCCACAAGATGCAAGACATATTTTTTAAATAAAGAAACACACATGCAGGTTCATCAGCATGAGTAATGGTTGACTTGTGCAAGTGTTTTCCACCAGCAGAGCTTCGAATGTGTTTGCAAGTTTCAGTAAGTTTAGCCTACTCATCTATTTTTCTCTTACCTCCGGGAACAGCATCTCTCTTTCCACCCTCTGCATAAAGACCTCATTCACTTCCACCATTCCCTGGACGCACAGCTCTCCAGCTCTGGCTACATGTCTGCAGCGTCAAGCACAACGGATGCACGTTCTAATCAGATCCAGATCCCACTCAGTCAGGAAGTGTCCCACACCAAAGCCTCAGCCTTTGAAAGTCAACATCAGCTATGATGAGAGTCTAAAAAGTTAGCAGCTCTCACTCCGGAGCAGGGTGGCAGCTCAGTTAGCAATCCAAGATTTTTATGGTCCAGTGAGCGACGAGTGAGGGCAGGGGAGGGCGACGTCTCTATCTGGAGTGTCTCTGATCCCACTCTGAGACTGTTCTCTTGGGGCAGCCGAGCCTTGGCTGCCCCTCCCTCATTCCCCCTGCCTGCTGCTACACTTCAGTCACTCTCACACACACACACACAACATTCAGAGTCAACACCCCCCCCAGATCTACACCCCTTTCTCCTGACACCAAGCCCACCACCCTGTACCCCCCCCCCACACACACACACACTAGCTGAAGGATTCCTGAGAGCCAGATGATACAGCCACTCTCCTCTCTCACACCTTCTCTTTGTCTCTATCAGCCTGTCCTTTTTTCATTACATTTTAAGGCAACCTCAAAAGTGTCAAAGAAAGACATTTTTTTCTCTTACTGTGAAACACATTAGGGATTATAATTCTATCTATGATGCAAGTGGCTGCGCACTTTCACCGTGGTTCTCTCATAAAACCGTTCCCAGGATCATCCACTTTGATGTCATTTGCTCTAATGACGTTGCATTAATTTGTCCTCGTCTGCTGATTAGATCGTGTGGTCGGTAATCGGTTCTCAGCCCAGCTGCTCTATTATCTGAGCGACAAAACCTGTTGCCTTGTGTGCAAAAAACGGGCAAAATCAAAGTACTTAAAAGGTTTGGTCGCTACTTGATGACAATGAGGCGTCACCGACAAAAGAAACTTGAGATAAATTGTACATTTAAACAGCTCATTTAAACCTATATTACCCCATTTTGGCAACTAGGGGCATCAATGACAAACCGTAAACACAACTAACATACAGTATTATTCTCAGAGAACTATTAAATTGTGTGAAAGGCTCAAAACTTCTGATTTTATTGGGCTTATATAGTCTATTATAAGCATCCACCACTGTAAACATGCCTAGCCAACTGGAATATACTGTTACACCCACTTTTTATTCACTCCTATTAATTGAAGACTAATAAGAGCACATGAATTCATTTTAGCACAATAGCATTTATAGCCATTGCAACACTTTGACTCTTGTCTTTTTCAGCCATTCTGTTATGGATCTTTCGCTGTGCTTTGGATCATTGTTCTGTTGCATGATCCAATTTGGGTCAAGCTTTAGATGTCAGACAGATGTGACATCTGGTCTCATCTGTCCACAGGACATTGTTCCTGATGTCTTGTGGTTTGTTCAGATGCAGCTTTGGAAACCCACACCGTGCTAAAAGAACATGGCAAAAGAACCCTTAAGAGAAGAGCTTTTCTCCTGGCAGCCCGTCCAAGCAAGCCATACTTGTTCAGTCTCACACTTGTTGATGATTGGTTAATAAAGTACACATGATTAGCAGCACCTGCCTGCTATTTACCCTCCTTCCAATGGAAGCAGTAAGGGCCATTTTATACTCGCCTCATCAAGCAGACACAGAACAACATTAGAGTCAAAATAAAAGATGCTTTCAAGTTTCTTAAACCATGACATGACTTCTTGAGGTCCTCAGTATGAGTGACCCACTTTTACATACAAGGATTTCTGTGACCCACTGTTTATATAACAATACTGATAATAGCAACTTTGAGTCTTTGTTTGCCAACATAGTGACACCTGACAGACTCTGTGTTCGAGGTGTTCAATCATTTAAAAACAGCTAGTCCGTTACAAAACCCCTCGTGTTTTGTTTGCGTTTCAACGGTTAAATGTTGGCCTCGCTCCTTCACAAGTCTCAACTCATCCATCTCGGGAAATTCTCACGCAGAGGCTCTCTTGGCTCAAGCGGTCACTGACATCACCGAGGAACGGGGTCCCCGCATCCTCATCTCTCACTGCACAATGACGTTATTGTCAAAAGACACTTCACTTTAAGAAACTCCCAACAATCTGGCAGAGCTAGCCATAAAGAGCTCAGATCCAAACTGAGACCCGAAGGTGTCACTTGAATTAGTAATGATGAAATGTGAAAAGTTGCACTTATTGTTCTGTGGGGGGGGGGGGGTGCAATCTGTATGCAAACAGAATTCACTGGATTTGCCTGGGGAAGTTTGATGTGATTATTTGGACAAGCTCACCATCATCAGTCATTGTGAAAGGCTGAAAAGCAGCAACGGCTTCATTTAAAGAGTCAAAAATGACAAATGAGTTTACTCAATTGTCCGGCAGACAAAGACGCCTTCTCCTCTGACGACCCCACAAAGTCACTTGCAGAGAGGGCAAAAGAGCTGTTTGTCACATGTCGGATTACCTGTTACAAATGAGAAATGACTCAGTTAGCTAATTAGCTTAGGAGACTGAGACAGAGAATGGGTTTCTCTGTGTGCTTAGAGATGGGACTGTCTATGTGCGTTGCCAACACGGCCTTCTTTCTCGGCATACCAACGCATATTTGAAATTGAGAGAAGAGACAACTAAGCCTCGCAGTCCAGTCAGAGGGTAAACCTTTCAGAAAAGCTCTTAAGTTTTCCAGGAGCCTTGGCACCACTCTGCAAAAGCCACTTTGTGTTTAACCCTCAGAGAGATGTGCATTAAATTTCCTAAGATATTTATCTGGATATGCATTTCAAAAGGTTGGCAAATCCTATTTCAGGTAGACAGGTAGAGAGGGAACCTATTTTTGTGACAGACAGGAACTTAATTCAGATAATGAAACCAGCCAATGAGCAGGTGAGGAATGCTCCTGGTTGAATGGAGGACAGGTCTGAGAATGAGTGGCTTTATCCCAGACAATAGGCAAATATCTGTCTTTCAGACGGTGCCTGGGCTTGTGGCCAGAGACCTATGGTTCTTTAGAAAACACAAGAGGACAGTTGACCTTGCCGTCTCCTCTGCCCCTTCCTGGAGAGAAACGAGGGTCTGGCAGAGTGGAAAGTTTCAGAAATTCCTTTTAATTAAATTTTATTAGTAATCTTACAGGCATTAGTTTATCTGTTGTAGATTTTTTTTTAAAAAAACCATAATGGATAGAGACATTACAGTTGCATCATTCGTCTTGGAGTTTTAAAGCTGTAGGACCTTATAAGGACCTGAACTTTGCTTTAATAAGATAAAGAAGCAACATGCTGTTGTCCACATAACACAGGTAACCCCGCAGCTTTGTTGCTTCACAATAGGTTCTTAAAATGGGTTTAAGCCATTATAAAGCAACTATGTTATGTTTTAGGACTCTACAAAGCCACTGGACATATGTGCTGAATGGATGATGCCCAGGCTTCATTCATATGTCTTAGGCTGATGACTAGGAACTTGCTAATGGAGGGTTTATGCAGTGACATTTGACCCCAGGGCTTAGTGCATGAGCACAGATGCGTGAAAATCACACACAGCTGTGATTTTGCTAAA
This sequence comes from Pterophyllum scalare, assembly GCA_024447675.2. Lineage (NCBI taxonomy): Eukaryota > Metazoa > Chordata > Actinopteri > Cichliformes > Cichlidae > Pterophyllum > Pterophyllum scalare. The sequence goes on along the minus strand of JAMQGT020000275.1, from coordinate 192,109 downwards.
AACAGACCCTTTTTAATGTTGTAAAATGAAAGTCCTCTGTGTCATTCGGCATTCTGTTGCTTTTCAAAAACAGCTAAAGACAGAACTTATTCCCGGCTTGTTCTACAACAGGTAAAAACTACTGATTTTAAATGAGAACTGACTGGAGCACAGGTTTTAGATTCCTTCTTACATACCCTTGGCTGATATCCAGTAACATTACTGGCCCAAAATATCTGTCTAAATTCAGTAAAGTCAGAAGCAATTTGGACAGAAACCTTTTGATCAACTCTCAAAGGACTTTGTGAGCAGAGTTTTATTTCCTTGGCATAAGCTTCGGACCGCGGTTCAGACAAGATCTCCTGGCCTTTTCTAAACTTGAAATCCAAGAGTCTAGACTACACAAACACACACACAAACACACACACGTACCTGCTCCTTCTGGCTGCACATTTTTTATCTGCTGGAACACGGCTCAGCTGGTAATTCAGCCTTTTCTTGACCTTCATTGTAGAGGGAAGGGTTACAAAGCAAGCGATGCTCCACTCCAGCAGTGCTCTTCTCTATTTTCATTTATAACAGTCCTTCACACCCGCACCCTCTCAGCTGCATTTCATCCCCAAGGGGCAACACTTTACCCGATCCCTTAGAATGCTAATATTGGGGGGAAATTGCCCTTTGGTTGTTCGAAAAAGAAATCAACAAGGACAGTGGCATGTCTCAACATGCCGCAGGACAGGTTGTCATAAAAGCCAAGCTCAAACAGAGCATGGAGACCATTCCTGAGGTTAAAGTAGCATAAAGTGCAAATACATGATGAAATATAAAAGATTGTGCAAATAGTTCACCATGATTAAGGCAAACATAGGCTTTTAAGGCAAAAGCTACATCTTCCAAAGTTTATTGTCTTCACTGGCAACTTTCAGTGCTAATCTATGTTTATTGTGTTAATACTTCCTATTCCGATGAGGAAAGGGCTCAGGCAGTTTGCTTTTAAAGAAGTGCTTGGCACTATATCAAACTGACACCTTGAACAAGGCGTTCAAGTATTTTCTGCTCACTGATTGCCTAAAGAAAAGATCCTAACACAACAAGTAACACTGCTGACCTAAAGCTGACAGGCACAGACAGAGAGAGGTACTTTCGGCTGCTCCCTCATTTCCTATGGGGTTGCCACAGCAGATGACTCCACGTGTTTTATTTGGCACAGATTTCTACACCGGATGGCCCTTCCTGATGCAATCCCGTAATTTATTCAGGCTTGGGACCGGCACTAGGAGTACACTAGCTTGTGACCCCATGAGGTTAGGTTTGTGCGTCCTACTGGTCAGACAAATAAACCAAATTATAAAAGGTAATCATGGTTTTTTTTTTTGGTTGGGAAATGGCTTCTTTCTCTTACAGTGCTGCAAAGTGTGACTCAGTCATGCAGCTTTTAGCAGCCATTAGCTTAAGCCACATGTAACAGTGGTTGATAAAGCACCTTGATTCACATGGAGATCTGTATCAATTCACAGCCCTTACGATGTCTCCATTCCTGCTGACAGACGCCTCTCAGCAGCCTTTCACACCAGGAAATGGGATCTTTAGCCCTCGCTAACAAGGCCCACCAGCCCGACTCACTGCTGCAAATCAGCTCCGTGGAAGTGTGTGTGTGTGTGTGTGTGTGTGTGTGTGTGTGTGTGTGTGCGTGCGGGGGGGGGGGGGGGTTCAGAGGTTTTGCCAGATCAGTGTTAATATTCCTCGACACTCCCTAGTCGAGTGTAATTTAAGTTTCAAGTCGTAAAACCCTCTGCTGAGATTTGTTAACCACTGCAGGGTGTTACCCACATGCCTCAGAGGCAACAGAGGCGGAAATAAAGGTGCTATAAAATGCAGGGATTTGTCAACTGTAATGGGAGCATTGGTAGGCACTGGGTTTGGAGGCTACACTTGTTATTCCTGTTCAGAGCCCTACTTTTACCAACAAGTAAGAGTGATTCTGTGTTCTGATTTGGGACTTGGCAGTGCTGGTATCGCTAAAAATTTGCATTTATGTTCGGGGTTCTGTCAGACTTTTTATTTCTTTAACATTTTAGTTTATGGAAATAAAGCCGTTCTCATCGTTCTTTGCTGAGTTTAGTGTGTGTTTAATAAACAGTGAGGTTCAGCATGGTGATATGGTGAACGGTGTACTTACATAACATAAGAATATTTGCTTTGCCATTGTGACCATTCTGGTTTGTTAGATATTACCATTTACAGCGTGAAGCACATGTAACTGCAAACACCTTCTTAAAGCTGCTACTATGGCTTTTAGGCTTGTTTATTTAAGGATCATTTAAGGTTTTTAAGGTTTATTTCAGGACAATGAAGATTTTTGGATGGCAGAAGTAAAATATCATTATTTCTTTTTACTAACTTTACCAAAAGGAACATTTCCATCCACTTCAATGTGATTGAGCTGCAGATAAATCCTTTTTATGCAAATCTGAGTCCCATGTCTCAATTCACATCCATTATGAGTCCACTGTTCAACCCCATTGAGCTCTATTCATGCTGACAGATGCCTCTCAAAGCAGTTCACACCAGGTAATGGATCTTTAGGGTTGCTGATCATAACAAAACACAATTTCTGTGTTGTGAATTCAGACGATTCCCCGATGAAACAGAAAACTGTTGGTCACAGAGGCTGTACATCCCCCTCCCCAGACTTCACTCACCTACGTGAGCATGAGGGGTCATTTTAATGTTATATTTATTTATATATTTTGATGTTAACCAGCACACCTTGGGAGTAGTATACAGTGTACACAGTGCTACTCCCACAGTGCATATTTGCATATCAGCCTGTCTGAGAAACATTTTACCAGCAAAATCTAACGAAAACTTCCAAATTTTAGTTACATTTAGGCAGTGCAGGCAGGCTTTACTTATATATATGTATATATATATAAAACAATACAGTCTCACTTTTAAATGTGACAAGTCACAGTGTTAAATCAGAAGGTACTTTTACACTTCATTGCAATGATGAACTAGAACATCAATAAGAAACACAATGGAAAAATGGCAATATGCTGGAAGCCAAACATGTTGTCAATCTAGTGCTCTGTGTGTGTGTGTGTGTGTGTGTGTGTGTGTGTGCGTATGAAGCAGAGAGGGGAGAGAAAGAGTCTTGTGCCTCCCAACCAACTCTAATTTGATATTGTTAAGTGATGTATTCCTTCTTTAATAAAAGCCAGGCCAGGAGACATTTTAGCCCAGGCTTTGAAAGGAGTGTGTGTGGGTTTGAAGAATCTTAAAAACAGGCTGCTGAGATCACACTGCCTCTCATGCAAACTGGAGTCTCTCAAAATGAACCGCGGCACATAAAGGAGAGAGGAAGAACAGCAGATATTTATAGCTAGAACAGAACCGAGGTGAGTGAGCGACTGATGATGAAGATGAAAAAAATCTCGCGCTTGTTAACAGGAGAAATGCGCTGCTAATTTGCGTCATTTGAATGGCAAGAAAAACAGAGGCCTTCTGATTAGACTTCTGATGTAAAGTCTACAAAATGTTTTTTTAGAGATAAAAGCTGCTCTTCTGAGAAAAAAGTCACAAAGAAACTACTTTTAGCCCACATGCTGTACTTATGGATGATTACAATAATAAAAAAAATTAAAAAGAAAGGGGGGCCAAGCTTATCTTGCTCTTGGAATTAGAGAAATAAAAGTCACACCATCCAGCTGCACTGGCTCGAAGTCCATTGTTTTATTATTTTTGCTGATCTCCTCTACGTTGACTTAACTCAGCATTGTTATTGCTCTTACAAAAAGTCTCCCTCTCTCCCTGGAAGTATCCATTTGACTGATTTACAGTGTGTCACATGTTTGAGCCAAAAGAAACAGATAAATCAGGGCTTTTAATGAGCTACGCCACTCAAACTGAGATGCAAGTATTTCCTAATGAAAAATAAACATTAAAAATAACAAAAAGAGGGAGACGCAAATGTAAAAACAGCCACATCTGATGACATGTTCGGCAAGACAACCTACAGAGTTGCATCACATTTAGTATGGGAAAGCTTTTGGTTTTTGTGTGTGTGTGTGTGTGTGTGTGCGCGCACGCACGTGCATGCAAGTCCCACATGAATTCTGTATAAGAGATAGATGTAGGCTAGGGATTGGGGTTGTGTACACAGAGGCTTAATGACGGGACCCTGGAGGGATGGCACATCAGTCAAGCAGAACAGACAAACACACACGCACGCATAAACTGGCTGTGCAATACACAACCGGCACCCTCGCTTTCCCATAATTTAGCACTGGAAACATAAGAGCTGGGAAAGACGGGTCTGACCAAGTTCGCCGCCCCGGGCACTTTGTCACACTCGGCCTGCAGTTTGGCCTGCATGGGCTGGCACAGTTCTCAAAGCTGCATCAAGGGGGGAGAAGGGTGTGTATGTGAAACCATACAGCCTTTAGTTTCACTGCGCATTCCAAAGCCCCGCGTTGTGTAGATTTTTAGTGGAGATTCTGAAATCTCAAGTAAAACTCGGGCAACTTAAGAGCTGAGCGACATCAGCTTAACTCGGCACGGCAACACAAACATTTTGATGAGGAATTTGGATGCCACACGAGCGGCAGATATCGAGACTGCGTGCTATATGAAAGTCACTTTGAGCTACGTGCTTAAATAAACTCGCTATCACAGGGAAAGTGGCGTGACTGGCCATTTTGTGGGGTGTTTCGCTCTCCCTCCTCTCCTAGGGACTGTGGTCGAATTTGGCCAGGCAGCCCATGTTGGCATTCCACACTGGCCCTCGAGTAGCGGGCCTGAGGTCCATGGGTAAACAGACGCACCGTTTGGTGGGCTCACTGTGTCACTCTGGAGCCTGTCTCACCCTCTCCCTGTCTGTTTCTCTCTTTAGACCCCACCCCCACCTCCTTGTCTTTCCTCTCAGCCGGGCATATCCTCAGTTGGCCTCTCTGTTAATTCAGACCTACCTGACAGTTCTGACTAAAACCTTCTGGGTTTACTATCAGTCCCACTCAGCAATGGGCTTTGCTCTCTAAACACACACTGAAGACTAATCTGCAACAGATGGGAGACGAACTGGGAAGGAAGTAGTATAAAAGGATATACAGCATATTTGTACCTCTCTGAACCAAACGATAGGGTTTCAGCAAACTTCCAAGCAAAGCCCAAGGAGGGTTGTAATGATGTGCACAGCGGCAGCTCCCAGGGGCTTAGCAACACATATTACTTGGGGATACGAGCTGTCCATCCACAGCCAGATGTCTGAAAGGCCCTGAAGGGGGAGTCCTGGAGTGGGGGTGGGGGTGGGGGGTTTCCTCTGAAGGAAGCATGCAACAGCACACCAAAAGCACGTGTAAAGTATGGAATGATAAAAAAAAAAAACGAACAAATGCAAAACACACAAATGTGCACCAATGCATACACGTATGCACACACAAACAGGGCCCCACATGTTGTTTTCCACGGTTGGTTGATTTGAGATTATGCCCCCCCCCAGTTTACTGTCTGGTTTTTGAGGTCATTTGTGTAAACACAAAAGACATTTATTTACCACCTCATTAATACAAGTGGCAATTTAACCTCATTTTCACAGGCAAAGAAAAAAAAAAGGAACAGATGGATCTCACAGCACTGAAACGCAGACAAACAGTCAAATCACTGTTTGCATTAGTTTTGTGAAGAGCACTTGGAAAACCCCCAAAGCTTTCATCAGCTAACCTCTTCGGTTGAATATCTGGTACATTCTCCAAGGCTCGGAGGAGAAATTGTCCCAGCAGAAGGACACACCACAGCCTGCCAGGGAACACAAAGGCAGCTGGGGGCTTATTAGGTAAGATGGGAAAGTCATTTAAGATGAAGCTGTGCTCTTATACAAAATTTAATATCAATTAATGTAAACTGCCCCCCCCCCAAAAAAAGACCCTGAGCTCTTTCACCTTCCACACTGTGAACTGATTTCTAAAAGTACTGATTATAGACGCTTTATTACTGAAAGCTGGGACTCTGCAAGCGCTCGAGCGAAAGCAAACGCGCAGCTTTTTGGCAAATTTGGTGATAGTGCTGCAATTTTCCCCACCCTCATTTATACTGGATTTATCACAACAGGCCATTTCCTGAGTCTGGGTGGCATCAGATTGGATGGAGCCATTTCCCCTCTGAATGAATTAAGAGGCTGCTGTTCCTCTGGGATCGTGTCAGGCAGCATGGAGATGCAGTGACAGATACCAGGGTACGTCCCACAGAGACTTCCGCAGAGACAGGCGGCCACCCAGCATAATTTTAGCTAAATGTTTCATCATAGGGATGACTCTAAATTTGCCAGCTCGTATTTTTCACGAAGCTTTAAACGTCTCGTTTGCTGCATCTGCTCCCGTTTTGTGAAGCTGCCTGACACTGATTAGCTCATGGTCACAAGAAGAGGCAAAGAAAGAAAGAAAGATGAAAATTCAATGAAGGCAGGGAAAGGAGGAGACTGTCTCTGATTAGGTCTGAGTTGAGACATTCAGCTCAGTCTTAGCCTCAGGAACACAATGTCAAACACATGAGACCAATTTGTGGAAAGAGGGGCAGAAGCTAAGCCATGTTTGCTGATGCACGCTCTGAAACAGACTCACAAATAAGAACTTTTCCTGCACACCGACCTGATACAGTGTAACTTTTGTTTCTGACATAGGTTTCTCCTTTAAATAAGGTTCTTTTTTTTAGCAAGTCTTCCTCAGTAATGGCTTTGTGTATCTAACTGCAAAAATAGAGAGCGGGAGCTGCCAGCTTGGCCCGCATGCACGCCATGTTAAGCCCAAAAGTATCGGGTTTTGCTAAAAAAACAAACCTCGACAAAAAACATTTTTTTGACATTGTCCTATGGATTTAGAAAGGCTGCTCCTTCTGCTGAGGTGAAAAACCTGAAGCCACCAGACATCAAACTGTGAAACATGATCACCAAAATTGGAAGAGGTTTTCTCATCATAGCCTGTGTGATTGATGTCGCCCTCAACAACCAACAAGAGCCCAGAATCTAAGGAGGAGACCTTTTATGTCCCCCCCCCCCAAATCAAAAACAAAACTGAAAGCTATCATTTGTGTTCTGCCTCAGGGCGGTCATTTGAATGGGAATAATTACGTGGTTTTTGCAGCGAAATCTTGTCTTTCTATACGAGACTCTGCTTCTATCTATACTGTTTACCTTTACTTGGGCTTTAAAGCCTTTCAATTATTATCATCTAATAATCATCACCTTTAATGTCTCCTTAACTACCGAGGCTGGCGACTGGCAGTGTCTGGGCAGGTGTGTGTGTGGCTTTAATCATCATCAAATAGAGCTTTGTGTATAGGTAATTAACTTGGTGCCAAATTGACTCTCACTCGCAAGCACGAGTCAGGAACTCTAAACACACCTCAGTTTTGCATCGCTTAGCAAGCGCTGCGGGCAACTTTATTTCAGCTCCGCTGCAAGTTTTGACACAGAGTTAAGCTCAGTTCCCTCTCTGAGTCCATTACTCAGCATCTGATATTCCTCTAAGCCCCGAATTACTTTTCCTCGCCGCAAGCTGACCATAATACAAGGCTTGTGGAGCCAATGTGGCCTGCAGGGTTTGGTCTGAAACCACTTAATGAGCGCAAGGATCACGATTAGTGTTTGTAGATCGAGGATTGCTGTCTCAGCCCCCACATGAACATGAATGACCTGACCAATACTGATGCCTGACAGGCACTGCAATCACATTTGCTTAGAAAAAAAACAAAAAAAAGAAGAGTCAAAACTAATGGCTATTTTAATAATCAGTTAGTCTCTGGATGAACCGTTTAATATCCACAATGTCAGTAAAATGCCCATTTCTCTTTCTCACAAAGCTTTGTGACATCCACATTTTTTCCAGGAAAGGCCTGTTCTTCATTGTTCCCTGTACTGTTTCTCCAGCTCAGTAATTGGCCCTTCACTGTTTGGCCTTCTGCACACAACTACAGGGGATAGCTGCTTGGCAAGCATGTGTGTGTATACACGTGTGTGTTTGTATGTGTGTGTTTTCTGAGGTTTGGAATGATTTACACAACCCCACACTCGATTAATTCCAGTATGACAGAACAAACTTGCCTGTGTGGACGCATGTTGGTCTTAGTCTGAGAGAGGTGCACAGACTGAGCAGTGTTGCCTCGCTAATAGGTGGAGGTCGCTCACACATATGCAAACACACATGCCGTTCACATTTGTGCCTATGTTTTTTATTAGGTTCCACTTATTTAATCTAATGCCAAACTTTCCTCCAAGTTAAACACTAGGACACAAGAAGGGTGTAAAGTCTGCACAACCGGAGCTCCTCAAGCATCTTTACTGCTACGATCAGTTGAGGTGTTTAAGCAGAGGAGCCAGTCGTTCTGCATCCAGAACATCTTTGTCGCTGAGTAAGTGAAAGTTTTCCAGGACAGTGTCCAACAATATCAAAACAATCTCCAGGCTGGATTTCCTCTCTGGCACTCAAACCCCGCTGCAGAATGAGAATCTGGGTTGCATGTGAGAAGAAACGAAGAAGTGCGGGCAGGGGTTTTGTGTTTCTAATCAAGAGACGCCGCTCTGAAAAATGAATCTGTCAAGCTAGAAACTGTCCACAAACAAAAAGCCAGCAAGGCTTTCGTGAAAGCGGAACAAACAAGTCAAGGATTCATTCATTCGTAATTCGTCCGCTTCTCCTGCCAAAGCGAGACACTGAACTGCGCGGCATCTAGTCATTCTTGTCTTTTGATAAAGCCCGAAAGGTCATCTCCTTTACATCTGCTTCATAACCTCCCATCTGATTCACATCCTCCTTGCCTAGAACATTTTCTTACTCCCCTCATTGTTACATGTTAAAACAAAATTAACCTTTCAGCCCTGCGTTTTTTGTTTCTTTTTGCTAAGCTAGCAAAAACCTTCCATCAAACCTCCCCATTAAAGACACAAACTCTCCTATTTGTGGATTTCTGGGGAAAGATTTGCTTTCATTATTTTTGTTACATTAAAAAAAAGAAAGAGTGATAGAACCTGCATCGCTGAAAATATAATCTGCAACTACCTGAGCTGTGTACAAAAGGGTGAAACAGGTGAAATCAATGAACTGATTCAGTAAACATCAGCTGATAACAGCTGATTCCCATGCCTGCCCACATCAGCTGATAGCTCAGCAGACACCCTCCTACATTTCCAAATGGAAAGTAGGGCAAGCTATTGAAGCTGCCTCCAGCTTAGCTGCTTTTGCAAGCCGCTTTGCAACCCAGCTTTAACCCAACTCCTGCTTTTTATATTTGACTTAACCAATGTTGTCACAGATGCTTTACTGCTGTTCTTAACAGAATGGCCCAGAATAGAAAATACCGCTACTAAAATTACTGCAGATGGTAATTATCTTCTGATAAGCTTTGCATTGAGTTGTGTTCCCTTTACTTTAAATACATTTTATATATATATATATATATATATATATATATATATATATGCACACAAGACAAACACCCTGTTCAGCGTCTATATGAAGGAATCAGTGTTATGTCCCACAGCACGCTGAAGTCAAGCCAAACATACCGAACATTTCAGCTACTGCCTGACTCGACTCTCCCATGTGGTCCAAATGGCTGACCAATTAACAGCAGCTTAACTCCCGAGTCCAAACAACTATCTCACTTTCATTCACACACACACACACACACACACACGCACGCCTGCATGGACACATAAGGACAGAGGTGGACGCAAAGGCAAACACACATGCATGCATGCACACAAGCATACAAAGTAATGGACATGCTGATCCACAAGCACTTAGACACAGTACCACACACAGACAAGGACACACACACACACACACACACAGATACAGATACGTACTCATTAACAAAGGCTTAGCATAGCCTCGTGTATACCCCCAGCAAAGCGGAGCACAGTCAGGCTGACTGGCCTCCCACAGAGCGGGAATACACCTCAGTCACCTGATCCTCGGCTGCTCTGATCCTGGCTCACCTAACTTTGGGGCCTTTAACAAGCAGGTTTCATGGGACTGAGAGCATTACTGGGGGAAACTGCTGTTTCAAAAATATTCTATTAATATTCTGAATTTAGACTACAGTGCAAATAATACATTTTAGTACACAAACATTCTCATATGCAAAAATAAAAGGATTGGATCCACAAGTCTGCTGCTCTCACCGCAGCATCTTTGCAATCTCTCCCACCACTAGGTGCCACCACCGGCTTCATGACACTTTCCCCAGCATTGGAAATCTACCTTAACACGTCACTATTGGACTTATAATCGCAGTTTTACTTTTTAACTAGATTTTATGTACTTTGAGTTAGAATTCTAAAACCAAGGCAGATTAAACACGCACATCTTTTATCAAACTGGTATCAGTGAAAGACTTGATTAAAGTCTGATGTGGGACTGGATATGAAAGAAATGCCTTACTTTGTCAATTGTTTAGCGTGGTTGGAGTGATGTGGCTTCGCTTTGTCATGTGTCTGTGGATTTGGGCTGCGGTGTGTCACAACAGATGTACTTCAGAGGAGCTTTAGAAGACCAAGACTGAACCCGTAAAGAGAGGGAAAAAGAGAAGTCAGACCGAGAGAGAAAGCGATGGAGCCCACCTGAGTGACAAGAGGCAGCTGAGTCCACACATCTGGAAACCAAAATGTAAACCTCCATTACGCACACACATTTTCCAAGTACCCCCCCCCCCCGGGTCACAGATTCACTTTTTTTTTTTGGCTTACTCTTTTCTCTTTTGCGGGAAAACATGCCACGGAGCCTCAGCGAACTCCCTTTCTTCTTGTTTTCGTGTGTTTGGCCATGAAGTAATGGAGAGTCAAATCATTTCCATCTCTTGGTCTTGTTGACGCATAATGATGCAAAAACATGACTTCACCTAACAGCCTTTCTTTTGGCGAGCAAAAGCGCCATCATAAACGCGCACATCACTGAATGCCCCGCGACAGGTAAAGTTAACAGAACAAAATGAATTACTGAGTCCAACACTTACCTTGAAGAAGCAACAACTCGGTGCGCGGCTGGCTGAGTATTCCTTTTATCAAAATGTAATCACGACTGTGGGGGCATTCGAGCTGGCTGCAAACCTCAGACGCACAACTCCGTCCCGTTCCGAATCTGCGCAGGGATGGGGTTTTCAGTGCATGATCGTGGATAAAGAGAGAGTTAATGAGAGGAACTCTCGCCAGGGCTGAGCGTCGCGCAGCTCTGGCACCAAGTTAAAGCGTCCAGCGATGACATTAGCGCTGCGCTGCGCCTATTGGCTTAAACGTGGGTCGCCTACCCCCTATTCTCTTCCCTCCCTCCTCCGTACTCACACAGACGCACACACGCCTCCTCTCTCTAGCAGAAAGAATACTGTATACATCCAAGCTATGAGCTTATGGATATGTTTTGGAAGTAAAAAAGACGTGGCATAGATTGGCTGTATGGGCTCTTAAAATAAAATTCCCCAATAGATCATGCAATAAATGTGCCATAAAGGATGGGAAGGCCATCACAGATTAATTAGTTTTTACCATACACACTGCCCTTTAGGAACAGAGAGGCAGCTGTGTGATAAAATGTTCTTGGCTTCACCTGGTCTTCATAATTTATGAGTTTTACAGGAATAGTTGATGGGATAGACTCCCACACTGACCCAGTCCCAGTGTCCCCTCCTGTCTGTGGCATGTATGGTACAGTATATCACATGGTCCTATGCAGCAAGCCGCAGGCTCACGAAACTCAAAACTGACAGTTTGTAATGATGTGTAGAAGTGTTAGGCACTGTGCAACCCAGAATGAAAGCATGTATGTTCAGTGATCCAAACTGGCTTCCTTCATTTGCAGATGCAAAACAATCTTAATATTGAAATGAGCCAGTATCAAAACATTGTCTTCTGCTTTCTGGGTAAATGATCTTGTAAAGTTTTATACACATTAAAAAAAATATTTTATACACATTATAATTTTTTGTAATCTCAGTTTCACCCACCACTTGTCCCATACTTTCAGCTCAATCAGAGGTTCCCTATTAGGTCCCATCAATTCCACTCACAATTAATTAATTATCCTATTTATTTATTATTAATTTGGGCCTGAATTACAATTTAATCCATAGCTGTTGTTGTTATTATGATTTGAGTATTATTCTTGTGTTTTTATACATGCATTTTCCTTTTACTCACTGATTTGCTGTCACACTTTGCTGTTTTTTTTCACTTCAGAGTCCTTTAAACTTTTTCATCCCGTGTTTTCACAATCAGTCCTCATTCTTACTGTATACTTTGGTTCACCTTCTACTGTTTTAAACGTGCTATATAAATGAAAGTGACTTGACTTGGCAAGAAGTGTTATCTCCATCAGCACCTTACTGATATTCACACCTCGGTGCTCAGCACCTCACTGGTTAATTTATGAGGTTTTGCTTAGATGGGTGTGTGTAGGTGTATGATAAAAGAGCAAGGCAGCACTGAATGTTCTGCATAGATAAAGGTCATCAAATAGCTCCGCACTACAGTCCCAGCTGTAACAATTAGCTTCTTCGCTGACAACAATGGGACTGATCCCTTGGGAAACACAGAGCCATATATATATATATATATATATATATATATATATATATATATATATATATATATATATATATATATATATATATATATATATATATATATATATATATATATATATATATACATATATATATATATATACTGATGGATATAATTAAAAGTGGATGTGTAAACTGGTATCATAGTTTTGTTTTGTTTTTTTAATGTGACTTCTGGCAAGGTGCTTTTTATACCTTTTTTTTAAACTTCGTGGTTTATAAGAAAGATAAGTCTTTTAGACACAGAGATGGATTAATGTCATGTAATAATTTGTTGAGCTGAGCAGTTGGATTAAATTTAGTCCACTGCTGTGGAGCCAGGGGAGAGAGGATAGCTGTTTGAATGTCCATGAAGTTGGCAGTGTGACAGGCAGAGCAGGTCAAACAGTATGGCTTATTGTCCCTGCAAGCCAGTCAGTCAGCCCACACAGCGAGGGACCCATGGACGCCCTTGTTCACCCTGCTGGCTGCTGCTCTGACACTCTGACAGCTTGATTTACAACTTACATTTCATATTTTAGACTTTGAGACTTATAATGAGTGCAGCTATGGAGAAAGTTTGAATTCACAGATCAAAATGGGCCCTGGCAATAGTTTTACTTAATTTTTGCCAAGAATGATGCACTAGAAGTGGAGTGAGGCATAGAGTACTTTTTGCCTGAATTACTGAGCACCACACAGACATTTGGGGCTATTGCCCACTTGAACCTTTAATAGGGAAATCTGATCATTTTCTGCATCCTGATTGCTCTCTTTGCCACCTGTTCTATTCACCTCAATGCAGCATAGAGCCGTCCTCTGTGCTTTGCCTCGGCTCTTTGTGCTCGCACACAGACATCTGTAACATTAGGCCTATTTACAGGAGATACAGAAAAGAGGGAGAGGGGTATAAAAGGTAAGCCTATAGGCCTTCACATGCAGCCAGAGAGGAAACGAGGATCAGTGCAGCGGGGAGAGCACAAAAGGGGAGTAAATCCTGCCCCCCGTCACCTTGTGGTGCGTGGAAATACAGCACAGTGGATGGAAGTGTCAGAGCTAGGCGCAGCATGTTTAACATCTCTGATCCCGTCTTTCACTCGCTCCATTCTCCTATTCTCCTCTTTTCTTCATGGAACGCTGCTTTGAAAACAATCCAGACTGATGTGGGACTGCACACTTTGTGATGGTAGCTCGGGTGCCACGACCAATGAGTGAATATCAAGCTGCTGCATGGAGGGCTTATCTTTATATAAGCAAATCTGGTTTTCAGAGAACGTAAAAGGCATCTGATATGAACCACATCAGGCTTATCTGTGAAGCAGCAGCCTATCTATCATATTAGCAGGACTGAGAAAACCTGATGATTTTGCTTCATTGCTTCACTGCATTTAAATGGGGGGAATGTTAACTGGGTGTATTAGTGTGTATATATATATATATATATATATATATATATATACATATATATATATATATATATATATATATATGCACACAAGACAAACACACTGTTCAGCATCTATATGAAGGAATCAGTGTTATGTTTATATGTGTTTGTGTGTGTGTGTGTGAAAGCAGCAAAAGAAAGGCTTAATCTTGCATGAAACACGATATCTGGTCATTAAAAATAATGGAAAACCACACACCGTGTCCTTAACGTGACTAATGAATTTCTGCATTTAAGTGACATTTAACCCCGTGAAACTGTGTCAGAAAGATGAGTCACTTTGTGCCTGGGAAACCTACAAACAGCAACTAGTCGTGCTGTAAAACCAGATATTTGGCTATAAAAGCACCGAGTAACAGCAAAGCTTCGGGTAGCTGGTAAAACAGTATGGGATCATTAAAAAACAGTATCCTTTCCTAATCACAACTATTGGCTACTTCTTTCTGTGACCTTGTTCCAAAAGGACCTTTCTGAGAATAAGGAAAGCGGTTCCAGATTTGGCCTAAAGGAGAACTGCCAATCAAGCTGTGGGAATCAGGTATGCATTTCGTAACGCTCCAACTATCCCCAAAATATGAGTGGACAGAAATGACCTCCAAATCCTCCTCTACCTTTCCTGCTCAGAGTGACTAAAATAAACTCAAAGTCAGAGTTTGTTTTCGTCATAACTGAAAAGCGAAAGGCAGTCTGCTTTTACACAATAGAGTCACAATACATGCATGCAGGCCTAGTCAGTTACTGTCACTCAAGTTTATCTCCATGCAACCAGTGTTTTCTTTCTACCCTGTCATTTGTCTATCTGCCCATGCTATCTCTGTCTCCACCACAAGCAAGACTGGGGTCAGTGGGGTGCTCTGTTATCACTGTGCTGTCATCAGATCCCACCGTTAACTCAAGTCAGAGAAAGTTCAGTTACTGGTCGTTCCTGTTTTAATAACGGTAAAAAATAATAATAATAATCAGCCAACACAACTTATAACAGCACTTATAGAGATAACAGGGGATGAATTTTATATTTTCAGATTAGAATCGATACTATTGTTAGATATTAGATATTATTGTTAGATTATTTTACAAAGTTTGGCTTAGTGACGACCAACATTCATTGGAGTGTAATTCATGTGCACATTAATCTGATGAAGCCTCCTGTCCACTATTAATCTGTCAACAACGCTTGTGCCATGGTGCATTCCATTTGAAGTTGGAAATTCTGAGTTCCCAGTCAGAATTTTCAACAGGAATGCCCCCTGAAGTCAGACTTTCCAAAGAAATTGCAGGTTTTGTCAAAGTTTAGTTTTTCCAGAACTGTTCAAACTGTTGCAACATCTCCCCATTTTTCTATGTATAATTTGTGAATCGCTGACCAGGCTCTATCCATGAATGTGCTGCAGTGGTGTTTTACTAGCATTGCGATGTATTACTAGTGCTGCATGAATGGCTCTACATTGCTAAAGAGCACAACAAATCCTGTATTTCCTTGCTTTCCCCGCGTTACTGCAGGAATGACTTCAACTTTGGAGTAACGTCACTCACAGTGCTGACATCGACTTCCATAGTCCCCCTGCCTATGAAAAATAAGCTAGCCAAAGTGCTAAAAACAGTAGTTCCTCATGCCCAGTAGAGTCTGGCTCCAATGCCTAGGCAAGCCCCCTGTTAAAATGCAAAGAAAATTGATTTTTTTGTGACAGCGGTCCAAAAGGTGAGTTTTAGTCTAGTAATGTCTCCCCTTGTTTTGTGTTCAGTTGTACTAAAAGATATTTTTAAGAGTCTCCTTTTTACTTTCTTTGTAAAGCACATTTTATTTCAAGCATGTATCTTTTTTTTTAACGCGTCAAAATTCTCTTCCCATTTAATATAAGAATGAATGAATGCATGCAACCCACTAACCAAGCTTTCCTGCTCTGCCTTCATGTCCAAATATGGTCATGTCCATTTTCAAAACCACCAAGGTGATGAGAGCCAAGATGTCAACCTCAAGACTTCAAAACAACAGTCTACGAAATGGCTACATCCATCTCTTGTATACCTGCACGGTAAAATTAACTGGTTTTAAGGAGCAACAGGTAACTCAGAGTGACAGGCGGACCTTTGAGCACGAGATGGGGTCTGACACAAGAGAAGCTTTGCCATCTAATTCAACTAATTCAGGTATTTTTATGAGAGGAAAGGCTAAGAGTGAATGGAGTGGAACACAACTTTTCCTCATTTCTGGAATTCCTCCCACCTTTGAGAGGTAATTGTTGGATGAGGTAAATCAACAGTCAGTACCCCCCTACAGGGACACATAGAGATACACACAGTTTCCTGATGCACTCGTGTGTGTGTGTCTGTTTTTTGTTTCATATTACAGGTGTGTGACAGCGAGTAAGCGCACTGGTTAAATTTTAATCTCATTAAGTGGATGTGTTGTTCATAGCTCAAGGCACATCTAGTCGCTCCGCACGCATGCACACACGCGCACACACACACACACACACACACACACACACACACACACACACTTCCTTAATTAGACTGTAAGAACACACATCACATCAGGCATGCTACCTCCAACCTGTGCAGGACCTCCAGCAGCTACCATAGCTGGCATGCCTTAGCACTTTGTCAGGCACTTGAACCCAGAGAGCCAAACAGTTCAATTCTTGAGTCTTTGACCATATTAGGGCGAGCGGTCGTTAAGCACAGCTCAAATGGATGGAAGTCACCACATCATTGCTTGCAGCTTCCTGCTGCCCCTTCCCCCCACCACCTCAATTACTGGACCTGACAGCAATTCTCCGGCCAAATCACCCAGACTGGCTTACAAAAAGAATTTAATGGCAGTGAATGAAGGCTGTGAATGGGAGTACATGTCTGTCATAAAGTCTGCAGTGTTTTATAATGTAAATAAGTGATGCTGTCACTGAATTATGGAGTATATAAATCCTTTATAAATTGCTGACCAAAACATCCAAAACATCTGGTTTTGGATTGGCCTTTCCTGGGAAAAATCATCCAGTGCTAGATAAATTGGACAGATATCAGAGCTGCCAATCTTTTCCACAATAGTACACTTTTCTATCAGCTGCATTGTTAGTGTGCAGTTAGATTCAGAATGTAGATCCTTAACTTGAAAATGTACATAAATAAAAAGAGAACAAACACTGGGTGAGCTACATCCCCCAAATCCACATCTCCATCTCTGGAGTACTTTCCCTTATAAGCAAGAGCGCCTGATTTTTATATATTTATTTATTTTTAAAGTGCAGCAAGATTGTGCTGAAAAATGTAGCTTAAAAGTTATGTGCTAAGATCTATGCTCTTGTGTTTCATGGTGGTGAATGATACAGAAAACTATAATCTAATGAGTAACATGTCAGCTGTCCAATCTCTTACAGAAGTTGAAAAAGAAAATTATTTATTTTATTATTTAAAAAAGCATAGGGATGTAATGTGGTCAAAAGCACCTTGGTGCCTTTAGGCTGCATTGTAAGATGGTGATCTTTATAGAGTTGCTTCAGTTCATTGAGATTTGTGGGCATTTGTTTATGCACAGTTCTCTTCAGGTCCCACCACCACACTTTTCAATCAGGATGAGGACTGGACTTTGCCTGGGCCATTGCAACGGCTTCAGTTTTTTTTAGCCATTCTGTTGTAAATTTGCTGCTGTGTTTGGGATCATTGTCCTGTTGCATGACCCAGTTTGGGACAAGCTTTAGCTGTCAGACAGAGGGCCTCACATTTTACCCTAGAATACTTTGGTGTACAGAGGAGTTTATGGCACACTCAGTAACTGGAAGGTTCCCAGAACCTGCCCAAATCATCACCCCTCCATCACCATGCTTGACAGCTGGTATTAGGTATTTGTACTGAATCGTGCTGCCATGTTTGCATTGCACTGGTGCCTGATTCAGGTGTGTGACCATTTATAAGATGATCTACCCAAATGCTCCATCTACTCTTCAGTCAATAGATTTTGAAGTGATTACTTCACTCTTTTGAGTTAATACTAAACCTCTCCTATACGAAGCTGTCTAATCTTTAAGCTTTGCTGACCCAAAGAACTCCAAACACGATCAACACCCCAAAGCAGGAAAAGACACTGGCAAACTTTTAATGGGAGTAACACTGGGCGTGTCTTACAGATAAATCCTCTGTAAATGTCCAACTGTGGGTTAAAAGCAGATAGTTTTGATGCTTTCAATAAGCGTTTCACCTCATTGGGTTAACAGATTCTATTCTTTAAAACATCATTATTCTGAGCTGTATGTCTGCAATAATGCCGATATTTGAGGGTTGAAGCTATACATAGAAACAGATCAACACCAAGCAGATAGAATGACATGTGGGGGCCTCACTGGTATGTTTCAGTCTTAAAAAGCAATTACTGTGCAACAATAGTGTCCATAATCAACAACATTATCTGTCTTAAACATTCACCGGCAGTAGAGGTGGAATTTTCCTGTTATGTATATTCTATCTGCTTGTGCACCTTTTTAAAAGTATTTCAAGAACTGGGCCGGCCTCCCTCCTCTTTCTTCTCTCCCTTTTCTCAAAGCTCTGGCTACAGAGAGGAAGTGTGCGACAGCACGTAGCTCCTGGGCCATACTGAGGAATTTCTTTTGCTCACTCTCATGCATGCATACACACACAAAATCCAGGGGATATGTCAGCCAAGGGCAAGACTGGAGATCAGAGGCAGGGTGAAAGTGAGGAAGGAGAGGAGCATGAGGGACTGTGGAGAGGGAAGGAAAGGAGAGGCGAAAAGAGACCTTGGACTGCACTGTCGACTTGGGAGGCCAAGGAGAACAAATGTCTTTGACAGTCCAGAAATGAATTTTCCTGTCGTTGTTACAACTGAAGCCAAATATGTCCTCCCTACAGTCCCCAGACCACAATACGTCAAAGAGAGATAAAATATAGGGAAAAAAATTATTTTAAAACTCTTTGAAGGTTCCCTAACTGAGGTGTCCCGGGTAACTGTTTTTTTCCTGGCAGATTCAGTTTTCAGGTCCAAACTGCTGCAACTAGGAACATTTTGAAACAGTGTTATCATTTTTTCCATCAACAGCTTATCAAGGAAGTTGTCTTAATAAGTCAAGGAGCCTTTCAGAACACTCAATTTATATATGATGAGGTTTTAGAGCTTTGAACTCTTTGGCCCGGACTGCGCTGACCTAACATGTTCTTATCCTGGGATATCAAATATGGCTGTTCTGTTTGTGAAAATCTCCACTAAAATCACAGAGATTTGCACAAATGTACATCTGTGCATTGATGCACAATCACTGCAGTATTGGATGCAAATATTTAAGTCTTTTTTTTTTTTTTTAAGAGCAAAAAGTCCATCTTTCAGTTTCAGGCATTGAGGTATAGTAAAGCCTTGATTATACTCTGTTGTGGTACAAACATGAACAGCTGGGGACACCATGGCTGAGTAATCATTCCTGTTATACTTCTCTGAAGTCTGCTGCCTGTGGTGCATACGTAGTTGGATGTATTATAATGAAAAGTCAGCATGGACGAGTCCTCGCAGTCACAAAAAATTGGCAGGCACGCGGACATCTGGACAGACGGTAAACACGTCACTCAGACCCAAGTAGACCCAAGCAGAATAGCGGAGGCAGAAATGATAATACCCACTGAAGACTCCACCTTAGACTCTGCCCAGCATTATATTTTTCTGTATCAGAGCACAGTGGTACAGTTTGAGCTTGTCTAACTTAGCCTAGAGCAGTGAGTAGCACAACAGTTTTCTTCTTTGCATTTGTAACACAGTAAGAACAATTTATTTTTTAATCTTGTCTCGCATCAGCCTTCAGATATACACCCAGAGGCTTCAGAGGTGAGAACCTGGCTCAGCTAGACCAGTGAAACCCAATGAGAAACACATGTTACACACATGAACAGTCTCTGATGTATGAATGAGCACGCTCACCCAAACTGATCCACAGAAACTCATGTTTCAGACGATATATGCACACAACGTATATATGCAGGACGTAATCAGTGGTCAGCACCTCATAACATAAAGGTTATGATATACGCAGTGATGATGCAATGCTGAGTTTCATACTTTTTCATCAAACCACACCCAGTGAAACGTGTATGGTCTTAACTAATGCTTGCAGCCTGGTCCAGCAGAAAAACCACTCTCCCACAGGCTTAAGAATGAAAACAAGTGCAGATTTTGGCTAGATAATGCAGTCATTATTTGCTTGGAGAAGAAACAAAACACTCTCTGGCAATAAAATTGTGTCTGGCATTTTCATGGAGCCCTGTGTCAAATCATATTGATTTAATATACATGGTTTGGATTTGAGTGAGTCAGTTTGATGCATCTTTTTTCTACATTATCCTAGCGGCTCACCAGTTTAAAATACTCCAGAAATGATTGTGTTCATGATCTTTTTGAAAACATTTGCATATTCAGTGTCAGTTGCTTGCTAGTTGTGTTTAGAGCTCTGTGGTTTGAACCAGAGTTGGTCTGTGTGTTGTCAGAAGGTGCAGTTACAAAACATAATCCAGAAACACGAGAAAAGTAATCAGAGTACACAAATTCTTTAATCAGCACTGTCACGTGAACAGTAGGAATGTACACTCTTTGAGTTCCAACAATCATTTAAAAAAATCTAAATGAGCTCAAGATATATAAAAAATGTATAACCGGATGAAGTTGCTTGCTTTTATTAAGGCTCCTATGAGCTTAAGTTTCATACCACTTTGACTCAGACTAGTCCATAAAAACCTCCTTAGGCTTTTCATCATAAAAGAATAACATAATAGAAGACAAACCCGGAACAATCTTCAATTTTTCCTGCGTTTTCACTCATTTCAGACTGTCAGACGGTTTTGTGTAAAACTCCCACTGTAACATACTGGTTGCTGTGTCACCCCTCGTTGGGCTCGCATGCTTCTTTTGACACATAAGCAACCACAATGTTTAAATTAAATCGTGTAAGCCATTGTTTTACTGCTTCTCTGTTTCAGTGAACATAAAAAAAAGTAGAGAGGAGAAGCCAACTGGTGTAAAATCACATCAGTCTGTGGCTTGGTTTTCCTCCAGACTTCCCCCAGTCCTTTGAGTCACCACCGGTCCAGACACAGCAGAAACATACATCTTGAAGGGAGCTGCACTTTGAGTTACAGAGCAAAGCGTCACCCTGCTGTATTTAGCTTAACAACTAGAGCGTTACATACTGCAGTATTGCAGTGTAAGACATCTTGGCTTCACTTTGTGTTCACTATACAGAATATTCCTGCACTCAGGTGAGTGTGGTGAACTTGACTTTATCCATTCACCATGTGTTCGGGTGTGGATGTGTTTTGGTGTGCGTCTAAAGGCCCTGGAGGTTCATCTGTGCAACACATGCCGCGGAGGTTCTGTCATCACCTTTGTGAAGTGCAGATGAGAGCAGGAGAAGGACGAGAAAGACGTGAAGAGGAGAGACAGATTAAGGAAAATCAGGGGAGGAGAGAGCTATAAAAAGAGAAGGAAAGAGGGGATGAATGAAGGATAGTGAAAGTAGGGGTAGGATATACAGTATGTATGGGAGAGGCTAAAACTCTCCAGGGTGGGATTTGAGAAAGCTCTCCCTGTTGGGTTTAGCCCTTCTGACAGAAATTTTGGCTTGTATCCAGTGAACATGCCTCCTGTGTGCCTGCTCCATCCATCATTCTGTCTCTAACACTTTCTGGCCCTTCTGTTGCTCCATCTCTCATCCATCTCTCGGAATTATTGAAAGCAGCCGTGAGTCAAATCCGAACACACTAATCATGTTATTTGCCAAGTGCAACAAACATTAAAAAATTATTTTAATAGATTTTGATATACATCATTTTTACTTAATCTCTGCAACTGTACAGAGGATGCTGAGTGACACGCACTGGATCTCTGCACTTACGCTTATAGTTCTTGTAGAACCCTTTCTCTCTTTCTGTATAATCAGCAACAATTACCTGATGATTATGATCAGCAGCAGTTTCTTTTTGGTTTAACTAAAAAATAAAAAAAGTATTACACAATGACTCACCAAGCTAAGTATCATTCACAGGTTCAACTTCCAGCAAAGTGATAACAGCTCAGCAGAGCAGGCACAGAACTTCCCAAAGAGTGCAAACTAAATGCTGTAGCTAATGGTAAATTGTGTCAGTTGTGTAATAATACACCTGCCTGAGCTCTCCTGAGTCTGCTGCTAGGTGTAGAATAGCATGCACAGGTGCGATCAGGTGTCCGTGCAGGTAAGAGAATGAGCAAAGAGAAGGAGCAAGAGACAGAGGACTGTTAGGAATGCTGTTTTTCATTCACCCACGGTCCCCTAGTGCATCTCCAGATGAAGATGAAGGGTTTGTAAGTAAAGATGCAAAAGATGCAACCTATGTAAACCTATGCGCTTATATATGTTTTTATAAGCGCATCACACTTCTTATTCAGTTGGTGTTACATAACTATTTGCATTTCAAGTTTTCTCTTGTGTATATAAATTAGGATTTACCAGTTGTTATTTTAGGTCAGCACACTCAGTGTTCAATTAGCCCAGCCATGGGGGTGGGGGATCCTCGTAGTGCTGGTCCCAAGACTGAATAAATATGGAGACTTGCAACAGGAAGGGCATTTATTGTAAGGTCTTTGCTAAATCAAATATGCAGATCATGATTTCCATACTAGATCAGTTAAAGCTGGGATAATGACCACCCCGGTGCTTGTTGACCAGCAGGGTTGATTGGAAACTATGTCACTGTTGGTCAAAGACAAAGGAGGAGGAGGGGGAAGATGTGTTTGGAGGCAGCAAAAGAGGAGGAAAGGTAGGAGTGCAGAGATGAGAGTAGGCACTTTATGAAGTGATATGTGTGATAGAAGAGGATGCAAGGGACAGGGTGATATGGAGGCAGATGATCCGCTGTGGCGACATCTAAGGGTTGCAGCCAAAAGATGAATAAGACTTTTATTGTTCAGTTATATCATAAGACCAGTAATAAAATATCTGAGTCATTTTTATGATCATACATCAACTACTTTCACAATTCTCAAATTATCTGACGTACTAAAGAACTTTATATTTGCACTACATCCAGTCCCTCTAGCTGATCTGCACTGCGGCTCACCATACTACATTACAGTCCAATGAGGCTTGAAGTCACTAGAATGGTGCCGTGCCCCCACCCAGCTGATATTTGCAGGTTGCCTGAACATTGGAGGTAAGAGAACAGCCACTGATCTCTTCATCTAATCACATCTCTGCATCATTAATGGGGGCTTTTAATGCAAACACAATCCGTGAATGCTGACGTATGCATGCAGGCACTGAGTCAAAAACAATCACGCACACATTTATGCACATGGCACACCACCATAGATTTCTTCAACCGAGCACACCATCTCCATCTCCAAAAATATGTAAACAAAGAAATGACCAGGAGGCTTAGTTCCATCTTCTGCTTTTTGTTTGTTTAGTTGATGGTGCTCCTGTCTTTACGGGAAGATTGTGCTGTTGGAGAGCTGATGTTTGAGTGGGTATGAATTTATGTAACGTTGAAGCGAGCACAGAGAAGAACAAATAAATACACAGAGGAGAGAGATTTATCAAAACATATAAAGAGAAAGCTGGCGAGAGAAAACTCATCAAAACAAATTAACCTACTGATTCTAATGTGCATCTGGGAAGCCTCTGCATCTGCACCACACCTGGTTTCTATCATGTCTGGATCCCTGTAGTGTGTGTGCATGTGTGTGTGTGTGTTATGATGATACGCCAAGGCAACTTGCTGTGTTCTTGCTAGCTATGACTCACCATTACTGCCGCACCAGGCTGCAGCCTTGGCATCACACACGCTCAGCCACCATGCCAGCCAACTCCCACAGAGTGTGTGTGTGTCTGTTGTGAGCAAGAAAGAGTGAAAAAAGAGGAAAAAAATTTACATGGACAGAAAATACTAATAAAAAATTTGTTTTTTTCTACAGGTTACATTGTCCACTTTGATTAAAGTCCCTTTTAAGGAGCCTTTAAAATCATTTGAAGGAACATAACCATCTGTGTGCCACAGCAGGGAAGACAGGAATAGAGATTATATCTGCTGCAGAGTCTCCAGGGACCAAAGCCATCAGAAGATGCCCCTGTGGATAAGCTCCTAATTTTACGCAAATGCTCCTGCATCTTTTTATGTCTAATTTTGGGTCATTTCTTGGATATGCAAATGTTTAACAGTTGGTAAAAAATTATGCTAAAATCAAAACAAAACAAAAACAAGGAAAGTACGACAGCTTCTTTATTGCAGAAGTAATTTTGCAACCACGATGCAATGCAGAGATGCTCTTTCTTATGGCCTGCCCAATGTTATACCCCCCCCATTGCACCCCCCCACACACACACACACACACAATGTAAATTTTCCATGCCTCATTCTCTCCCTAGAACAGCTTGAATCTCAGCTTGAGAAAAACGGAAGCTACGATGGCCAGTGCAGCAGCAGGACTTAATGATTAATTTACCAACAGATGACATGACAAGCCTACAGGATATACACATATTACATAAGGTGAGAGGTCCTTCTGTCTACTCACAGTGTTGATGATGAGCTGGCGTCGTCTGTGGTTAACTGACATGTTTTGCACGAGTCTTTGCTGAGTTATGCAAGTTTCACACACTTGTGAGCAAAAAGCATCGCATTAAAGTTTCAGTGTGATTGAGCTGCATAATTTCACATTTTGCACTGTAGGATTTGTAAATGTCATTGGATATTCATCTATGCAAAGATATGCTCTTTCAAGGGCATTTAGTTAAAATAGTAGCCTAATTTCTAGTTTATAATAGGCATTGATAGGCAGCCTATCATATGATATTCTTATGCACTTAGATAAGGGAGAATATTCTATTTTAGTTCTAATAGAGTTATAGTATCTGCAGCCTTTGACATCACTGATCATGCCATTCTTATTAAAAATACAGATACTTCAGTATTCATGTTAAAAACTGTATAGCCTCATCTGTGTCCTTGTTTGTGGGGTCGCTCAGGGCTCCATCTTTGGTTCAGTTCTGTTTTCTTTATACATGTTACTCCTGGGCCAGCTACTTAACAGCTTCAAAGGCAGTGCCTACCATTGCTATGCTGATGATACACAGCTGTACTTTTCTGTTAAGCTTAACAATGTCAACAGCATCTTCTACCTCAGCAAATGCTTCACTGTCATTACTAATTCAAATTTCCTCTATCTCAGTCCTGGCAAAATGGAGGTTCTTGTGTTCGGCTCTGATAACTTCTCTAAGGTTCTCAAAGCGCTTTATACAACACCTACTCTACTGCCTGAACCACAGCCACCTATAAAACTATATATATATATATATATATATATATATATATATATATATATATATATATATATATATATATATATATATATATATATATATATATATATATATATAAAAGAGTTTTCAGATAACTGCTGAAAACTCATTTTTATAGATTAGCCTTTCCTTACTCTTTCTCCTGTTATTTTTGGTCATAGTTCACATCTAATTGCATGTATGGAAGTTTGTATGTTGGAATGAAAGTCAGGCCATATGTTTGACTGTGTGTCTATATGCTGGAGCATTTATACTTACTTTGAACCTGTGGTTTTATTCAAGCTGTGAATCACTTTGTAACTGTCTTTTCAAAAGTGCTATACAAATAAAGTTATAAGTGGTAGTAGCAGTTATAGTATTATGTTCATTTGATTGTAATATTTGTTTTAATAATATAGTTTTAAGGGTTAGCTTAGCTTATTCCTTTGGTCAGTGTGCTAGTTTAGGTAAAACTAAATGTTAGCATCTGCATGCTAAACTGCACAAAATGACTAGCTATGTATCTAAATTTGAATACCACTGTCTGTATACTTTCATGTTGGCTAGCACACCACACTTAATTGCATAGGCCATGGCTTCTGATAAATTAGTGTTGTATCAAATTGAGCATGGGAGTTGTGCATTCACTGAAAATGACATTTGCAACATATTTAGCCTCTAACCAACATAATGCTAAATTCTTCTACTAACAGAATAGCAATGTGACAGGCACAAAGGCTAACCACTGGAACAACATATCGTCCCTTTAGAATTATATGGTTCTATCTGACATTTTTGACGAAATTGACTTATTGCCATATTCTTATTTGTTCACCGCTAATCAACAATACGTAAGAGATTTTTTTCAATTATATACAACTTTGGCCATTTTATTCACAAAACAAAAAGGTTCTATGTGCAAAATCAAGCTTTACCTTGGTATTATAAGGTTTGATTACTAGTCAGAATGCAGATAGAACCTTATAATTCTAAGGGGACGATATGTAATGTGTGGCTCTGCCATAGATAGTAAAAAAGTTGGATGTATCTACTGGGTCTGAAAAAAGAAGTCAATGTGGATGTGCCCTAAACCTGCATTCTTTTTTATGGCTACCAGGTGGTTACCTTCAGGTCCTGTAGAGGTTTTTGCAGACACGTGACCACTAAATAAATGATTAAATGTGTAACAATCATGGTGACAATGTAGGATCAAATGAATAAGACCTATTGACTGATCCATGACTGTCTGGCAATAACCAGTTGTGTGGGAAAAAGTGTATTCCCTGCCCAGTTGACAAGCGGTTGCTGGGAAATTGATTGCTAAAGCCACAGTCACACAGACCTAGAGACCGGTCAGTGATTCTTTGGCAACCACCAGGGAAGAACGTATGTTCTCCAACCAGCTGGCAGAAACCTCCTTGCGATTGCTGCTAAGGAGGTTTGCATGGAACACACCAAAACATGTAAAAGACCAACACTAACTGGAAGAAGAGACTGTTCACCTTCAAAGTAAATGTGTTGGCTGCAAACCTGACGCACAACTTCTACTTTGAAGGTGAATGTTCTCAATTTCTGGTTTGCAAGTATGAGACACAGCATATGTTATCATGTCTATAGCTAGCAGGTAAGAATAGGACAGATAATTATTGTAACACACAATAATCTAATGAGCCAGTTTGTGGTTAATATCTATTCACAGCACTGAGTGATTGATCAGAATTTAAGATCAGTTTGCAGTGATTTTTGTGTATTTCTGCTAATTTATCCCATCAAATTTATATCTTTATAAATCTATATTACATGTTCTATATTTTATGTTGAGTACTCAAGTAGAGCAGAATAGAGCTATATATGAATCAGTCCATTTAACATAACATCTATGTAACTTTGGAAAATTTATTTTACCATTTTATACATGCTTCAAGCAATCTGATCTACCATGTAAAGTAATAAAGTGACACAATTTACTTTTCGCATTAAAAAAACTTGGAAAATCATAAGCTGGCAGGCTCATGCAAAAAAAAAAAAAAGGCCTGCCACTGGGTCTTGATTACATGAAAAATATAAATCCTGGCAGGCAAGATGAATGCACCTTTGAACATGGGGGAACATTTGAGTGAAAACACAGACACACTCACACAGTAATGGCTCCATGGCTTCAGAACACATTATATTGACTTACTTACTCTAATTTAAATCATAACTACTGCTTGACTAACCCTTCCTCAACCTTAAAACAGATCTTTGCCCTGAAATTTAAGGATTTGCAATATAGCAACTGGCTTTTTGTATTGTAGGGAAGGCATGTTCTCCTAATCTCACTGTGTAAACAGATCTAGGTCCCCACAACTTGAGAAATGTCTAGACCACACACACAAACACGTGCACGCACACACACACACACACACACACACACACACACACACACACACACACACACACACACCTTGCACAGCCAATCCCTCTAGATTCCTAATGAAAGCTTTCATTATGCGTATATGGCCACTACTTAGAGCATCTTGCAGACTAATGATACCCATTTGCACCACTCTTGACTCTGACACCAAAGACTCTGGCTGTAAATCACTCTTTACACATTGCACTAATTAATAAAGCCATGCCAGACTTTGTGACTCTAGGGAAATTTAATAATGTTCACAGAAAAACCTTCAAAGTCAAACTTGATTATTATAGAAAGAAGTGCAAGAGTTTGTTTTAGCTGACTCAGCAGCAAAGCTCAGCGGGTATTTTGACTGTGTTTATGCTTGTGAATGCATGTGTTCAGTTGTTGCATGTGTACTTTATGCAGCTTTCAGGTTCCAGGTCTTCAACTCTTTCAGTGGGAAAGCACCCTTGTAACCAAGGTCAAAGTTTGATGACCCCCCCCCCTCCCCGACTACTAAGGGGGTTAAAGGTCATCCATTCTAGAGGGAATCAGTGGCGACACCTAAGACCTACAGGCTTGAGTCAGCAGACCCAGCACAGCATCAAAGTTGACAGTAAACTTTATCTGAACAGTGTTCAAAAAAGAAAATCAAATTCATCCCAACAGATTCAATAATGCATAAACTGCAGCAGGTGTGCTGAATAATCATCTCAGAGACCTTTCAGACAAACCGTTGCTCTCTTAGCAACTCACCAGGCTCATTTAGCCTGCCATTAGCCTGAGGACACAACACGGTGTGACCTCACCTCACCTCACCACAACCAAAACAAAGACACTGACAAGGTCGTGTGCGTTGCTTTAATGGCTCTGAAATGTTTTGCAGCCAACAAAAAATAGCAGCTTGGTGCTTTCCTGCCAACAGTTTCCAGAAAAAGAAAAGATTTAAATGTTTTCTTCTTTTTTTCTTTTTTTTTTTTAACCAAAGGTTTTATATACACTCTACATATTGCTTTGTATATTAAGTTCTGAGATACCTAATAACAGTCGCCCTCAAAAACTGAATGGATGTGTTTTTCAGTCTAAAATATTGTAGTACTAATACTGAAATAACTCAGCAACTTGTTAAAAGGATTTATATACTTACAACAAGATGAACCCAGCTTACTTTTTATGAAGGGTTAATGAGTTGACTCTTCCTACTGAATCACAAATCCGAAGTCTTCATTAACCCAGATCATATGTGTCCTCTGACGAAGTACAAAAGGTGTGTGAATGAGAGTGGACAGCGGAGTAGCATACTTACCGGAAACACCGCGCAACCAGGTCATTTGACTGAACCAGGCGATTGACAGACTCACTGGAAACAAGCTGAATCAGGTGATCCAGCTGAATCAGGTTAATAACGGACTCACCTGAAAGTGACTCAAGCGAACCGGATCACATTACTGAGTCATTAGTGAGTCAGAGTAACCTGAGTCCATAAAATTAACCGAGTTTCCCACCAATATGCTACCTTTGGTTCTTTGCGGACTTTAATTTCTTATCAGGTAAATGGTATTTTAAAATAGGCTATGCTAGGCTTATCCACTGTTTAGTTGCTTCACAGTGAACTTGCTATGGAGCAAGTACAGATAGCTGTGCATTTTAAGACAATACTTGATTGCCACATAAGTGTATGCCAGCTATAGCATATCTGTACCCCACTGACTTAAGCAAGCTAGTTAACAACACATATCGGTAACATATTTGCAGTTTTCAGATCAGCTGGTTATGGAGCCTATCCCAGCTGCCATAAGGAGAGAGGCAGGGTACACCCAGGACAGGTTGCAGGGCTAACAGAGAAACAACCATTCACACTCACAGCTATGAGTAATTTAGAGCCACCAATTAACCTAACCCACTAATTGCATGCCTTTGGACTGTGGGAGGAAGCCAGAGTACCTGGAGAGAACTCACACAGACATGGGGAGAACATGAAAACTCCACACACAAAGGCACAGCCCAGATGGTGGATTCAAACCCAGGACTTTCTTGCTATGAGGCAACAGAAATTGGTTGCAAAACATAAATGACTAGGTTGACTGATTTACTTTACATCTTTTGTTCATCAGATATTTGTCACTTGCTAATTTTGCATTATATTATATGGTAGATAAAGTGTACAACTGAGAGTTGAAACAGCCCTACAAAACAGCTGACTCACTCTATAGTAAATTATATAATGGACAAGTGACTGTAGTAGTAACCTTTTCATATTATGAATAAAAAAAGACAGCTTTACGTTCTGAATGACCTTCAACTGGCAAGACAAAGAAACAGAAACCCTGTCTACTTAATAGCCATTTCTTGCAAATTCAGTTTGGGAGTGTCCTTTAGCAAAAGTCAATCAAATTAAGCACAATTTAAAGTGTTTAGTCAGACACTAAATAGGTTGTCTGTTGGTTTGATGGATGAGCCTTTCCTGCCAACCAACTCCCAGTCTAACATGGAGCCATACATCATGCATGATTACGCCTCACTTTGCGTGCCCTGCAGCTTTGACACCTCCACTATTTAAACTGATTGCTACCAAGCAGTATCACAATCAAAGGTCTGCAGCTTTTAAAGTCACATCTTTGTGTGGAGCAAAAAGTCTGGTAATCTCATCACAGCCTTTTAATGTTGTTACTGGTCTCTCTCCAAATCCAGTTTTCAAGGAAACCTAAAACACTTTTTCTGTTTTTCTCCATAGCTAATCTTGTCATTTTGAATAATAATAATAAAAAAAAAGACCTCGGATTTCAGTCAGTAATTCACTTCTTCTCCAGGCTGCACTTGAACCAAGACCACCTAGGAGATGTTTTTGAGTAGCTTCTCGCTGAAGCCGTCCAAATGGAATAAAGACACCATTCATTGACTTACTGGCCCGATTTCTGTTGACTTAAGGAGAGGGGGAAGAAAACACGAAAACACATGCTGATTCAGACACAACCCTGCAACTTCCAGCCTGCTTGGATGAATTTAAATGCGAGCTCTGAGTAACTCAAAATAACAAAATTTGTAAATGCTGTTTATTTAATGTGAATAAAAGAAAAGCACAAATGGCACTCCCTAATCCTACAAAAGGCAAGAAGATGAATGGTTTCATTCCCTCTTCTTGAGCTTTCCACTAGTATCTGGTTATACCTCTCTTTCATTGACACAGCCAGGTGATGTCAGTTCCTGTTTTTTCTGTAGCCATGATGGTTTATTGGAATAAAAAGTGACTGTATTTGGATAGTGGGTGGACTGGTCAGTTTTTGGATAAATACTAACAAGTTTGAGGTGCATCCATAGTCACAGGTACATGTTTAAAAAAATGTAAATGTGTGAGTTATACATTTAAAAAATCAGCTTTTGTACAGTTGTCATGATTGGGTGAATTACCTGTGGGGACAAAGTACATATTGCACATATTGTACATATAGTACATATTGCGTGTTATGTGTGTGTGCATGTGTATCTACACACACAGGTGTATATATTGTGTGTTTTATAAAGGTATGCATACATGTATATATGTGTATATATTTTCTTTATATTATTTTTACTTATATTTATATTTATTCTTCTTTAAATTACTTGAATGTTATAAATATTACATGGGCCACACTGGGACCTCAGGACAGAATTTCGTTCCACTGCATGCAAATGCGATGCGAATGACAATAAAGAATCCTTGAATTCCTGAAAAAACATCAGGTTTTGTACCAGGCTGTAAATACTTTCATTTCGGCTGTAAGGCTGGCCGTTTTAACATGGGAATCTGTGGGGATTGGCTCACTTTTGGAACCAGGTTCAAGTGGTCACTCTGGGAACTGCAGCTTTTGGTATTTCCACTTTAGCTTCGTTTTTCAGCCTCTGAGGTTGCCTCTTGGTTTTCTCCAGGTCATCACTTAATACCCAAATGCACCTACTGCTGTTACTCACAGCCCATTGAGTCACAATGAAACCCAATGCTGTCTGAAGCACATGGTCCATGTAGCAGCAAAGCCATTCTCTCAAGACCCAGGGGAGGAGGGGGTTAGTCATGGAAAGGAGAGAGGAAAAGGACCATTGTGGATAACGCAAGGTATGGCCTGTATGTATGTGCTCTCACTCCATCCCTTGTGCTGTCAGGCCATATAGAGTGGACACAGGACAGAACCTTATCACAGAGGAGTGCCAGAGTGGGATAGAGGTCAGATAAAAGGACATAAAAGCAACATAAAAAAATCACAACTGCCCAGTCTTTATTTAACAACTATAACTTGGCATCAGAGAAGTTTAAATATCTGTGCATACTAAAGTGTTCCATTTGGGGCTGTAGTAACTGTGTTTATGCTTTTTTTAAACCCTCTCCAAAATTAATGCAAAAGCGATTTAGGAATGACTTAAACAGCATGTTTATGTGCTCTGTGATACACTGGGACCCTTTAAGATCTCTGGCTGGCTTTCTCACAGCAGGAATTTTGTATGGTTCCAAGTTTTTATCATAAATAAATAAATAAAGGAAGTTCATGTCTTCCACTTATGCCACCGTGTGACAGCTGGTCCTGGATTTTAATATTGCCTAGTGGCAGGCTAATGCTAAATGAAACCTCTGATGCATAGCCAACAAATCTAAACAGGATTTGGCCAATTTTATGTCTCCTGCATTAAGTCCTAAATGGTTATCAGAAACTTATCTGGTGTGATGTGACAGGAAAATTGATCAGTTGAATGTGTAACAAGCAAAATGGCATAGGTATAATAAAGCAGCCCAGCAGCACGGCACAGTTAAAAAAGAGGGCACTCCCAACAGTTGCAGCTGAAGGGGGGCTGAAATATGCTGGCTTGATTAACCTCGTTTGCTTGAGTAACCACAAGTGTGTGCATGTGCATGCGCATGTGCATGTGTTTGTGCGCATTTCTCTCCTGTGTAGTATGCTGGCTTTTCCGTGCATGCTTGTGTGTTTATGTGTGTAACGGCCTGCTGTTGCAGCAGCATTCATTACAACCGTGCTGGTGGAGTGGCCCCCTGCAGCTCAAAGCTTTAGGTAAATAAAAGCTGCAGGATTTTTATGCTCAGAACTTCGTAGCTCTTTTCAAGTCAGCTGGCCTGATATGCAATGGCTCCAACCACACATCCATCACATCAAGCGATGTCAGATTTATTTATAAAGCTTATTATAAATGGGGGAGAGACTCCATCGGCCAACATTAACCAGATTTGGAGAGTTTTTGTGAGTACTAAGGCAAGAGTTTGGTGAAGTGGTGAGAAAGCATAGTACCAGGGTGCACAGTGAGCTCATTAATACAAAAGAGCTGTTGTACATTGATGAGTGATGCTCCAAATTCAGGCGCATCACAGGATTAGCCAAGCATTTGTTTTTTAATCTGTGCATTCAGGACTAATTGTGCCACGTGATTATTATGTGGATTTACTGTACATTGAGTGATTATTTGGAGACACAAAGGCTTAGGGTGTTATGATCTCATTATTCCTATGACAACCACAAATGTTTACAGTTTTCCCATTACAAATATAGATCATTACTGCATGCAATGCAGTCTCTTTGTGAAAAGAGAGAAAGAATTGCAGATCCCCTAGAAAATAAGGTGCTCTGTGTTGCCTTTTACACGCACTTTAATAACATTATTATGTTTATTTCTGTGGTAACCTGATTTCTTAAATGAAAAACCTGGAAAATTAGGGTAAAGGATTAGGATTAAACCCAGCTGACACAGTGGATTTTCTGGCCGTGGTTACACTTACCTGGAATTCTATAGGGGTTAAACCAATGTGTATGAGCACGAGAAGGAGTAGTTAAAGAAGGAGCATATATTATTTTATATTATATTTTTGACTCCAAGGAGCCAGACTTTCTCGTAATTTTTTAAAGAGGTTTTGAGGAACGGCTCTCCAGCTTTTCTGAAGGTCTCTCAAAGTTTTTTGTTGGCCATTGGTGCCTTTTTAGCTCATTGTACCTGATCATTTTCAGATGAACGTTTTTTGTTTGGTATCACACTCAACACTGACCCATGAATCATTCAATTATAAACAAGAAGTGGTGCCGGGCACAACAAGCCCGTCCCCGGCAGATGTTTTAGCTGATATGAACGTTGTCAGTCTTACAAACGTGTCATCCTCTGAATGACCGAGATAACATATAGGCGCTATTGTCCATGCCCATAATTTTCCAACGTTTAAAAAGGTGAACTTAAATAACTTTCAGTTTATGGTCATTTTCAATTTTTGTAAAAGCTTATTTCTCTTATAATGAGAAAATACATGATTTGTCAGGCGGGTGATAATAGGGGAATTGAGTGATCAAACAGATAGAGAGTCAAACGTTGTGTCATATATTTGCGTATCCGGATCTGATCAAATGTTACATGTCCATGGACAATAGTGATATGCTTCTTAACAAATGAGGATGATGTGTCTTTTTTCAGTTGAGATGTGGCCAAAAATATGCGTTAAAGAGTTTCCCCATGTTAAATTCAAGTAGCCTGCAAATCCAGAATCTGGATCGGATCCAGATGATGTTCAGTTTGGCACTAGTTCCCTAACCCTAGGGGTTAGGGTCAGGTGAATATCTGGCTGTGTAGAAGAAAGATCACGAGCTTCATTGGAGTCATCAGGTGGGTACCCTCCTTCCCTGGTGTTTCGATGATGGTCCCACAACACCTCCAGAGGGTTCATCAAGCAGCACCTGACGTTCTACGTGTGCCCCCCCCCCCTGCTTAGCTATGCTCTTACACTGCAATCAGTTCTGCTCTTTTAAAGCCCAGGTGGTATCTCTCCTCTTAAGCCAGAGCCAGCGACTGGAGTGCTCTGCTGCATTGGAAAGGGCTTTGATGGGCTGCCACAAGACTTCACCTCTAATTCCTAAGTCCTTCATCAGCCTAGTGGTTGATATGCCCACAAACCTTTGGCAGCAAACCTCAACTGGGCAAACCTGCACATTCCAGATGCGTTGTTCTGTGTCAGCTGCAAGGTTGACATACTTATCTTCCATTCGTGGACGTAATCCACAAACTTCTCCCATGGTATCATTAGTTCAATAATATAAGCTCTGTGAAGGTAGGAGGACCACAGCACAATGTTGAGTTGGAGATTAGTTTCTGCAATCTCCAGTGGGATGCATAACTGCAGATTTAGGTCCACCACCAGCTTTCAGTCCCATGCTTCCTCGAAGTGGCTGAGATTTTCTTTAACCGTATTGCCTGTTTTTGGTTTTGTACCAGCATTCACAAATGCTATTACAGGAATAGACTTAGGTGGCCGAGGAGGCAGGGCATTGGTGGCTGTCCTGGATTCAATGACAACTGCAAGGCACTTCAGCAGCTGGTTTTGCCCAAGGTGTAACGGCCTTGCGACAGGCTTGTCTTACACCCTACCAGAATGTGTTACAGGCTGGCCAGAGAAAATCAGGGCTGGCATTTTGGATCTTCTCCATACCATTGCTTCAGGTTGACTGGATGGTAGGACTTCATACGTGGAACAAATGAGGAAGCTGATTCGGTGAGATTCCATTGCCCCTGCTTTGCCTGAGCAACAGCTTTGGCACATCTCACTGCCTGTTCCTGTTGACGTACCTCTTCCACCTCTGTGCTGTGCAGGGATTGCTTCGGGCCTGCTCTCTCCAGACCTCAGATCTCCTCTTCCTCGCTGGATGTGACCAACAATACAAAAGCATTTTTCTTTTTGTTAACAAACAAATATACCAAAAACAATACCCCATTCTCCTCTGCAGGTGGGGTAAAAAAGGCAACTAATTCAAACAATGAACCCCTGCTGTGTCGGGTGTAACACATTCCAAAGTAATGCATTACAGTAATCACATTACATTTTTCAGTAATGCAATAATTGTATGTGTTATTGTAATAAATTCAGTAATTACACAATAGTTAGAATTGTGCTGTTGCATATGTTACAAAGCGTCTTCAGTTATCTGGACGCCAGGTGGATAAAAAAGAAAAGAAACAAAAATCAAACAAACTTGAGAAAACTGGACAAGAGGAGGACAAAAGAAGAAGTGGCAGGCCTGGAACCTATCTACAGCAGATGAACAGTCCAATGAATTCAGCAAAGACCTCATACAGGACCCGAGAGATGCATCTGGCCCTTCAATTTATGCAGCTTCTGTTGGCTGAATCTTCATCAGAATTGGTCTCAGTGGAAGGGTGGCTGTCAGGGAGCCATTCTTATAAAAGGAAAGAGGAGCGAAAAGGCTGAGATATAACAAATTACACAAAAATTGGACTGACAATCAGTGGCAACAGGTCTGATGGAGTGATGAATCCAAATTTGAAAATTTCCTTCAAATTTTCATCAGTATGTACAGAGAAGGTTGGAAGAGAGGCACAACAGTGAGTGTCTACAGCCATCTGTAAAATATAGTGGAGGCTCTGTCATGTTTGGGGCTGCATTTCAGACAGTGGTGTTGAAGGTTAAAAAAAAAAAAAAAAAAAGCACAATAAATGGAATTCCCAGAATTATGATGGTCCCCAAATCTCACACTGCAAACACAGAAAAACGGGCACTACATCCAATAGCAACTAAAACTTCTTGCAGTGTGAAAGTGCCTCTTGGCTGTCAAAGCCAAGCAGCTTGATGTTGAGCCACTGACTTTCTTCAGCTTTTATCAGGTATCTTTTATATACCTAAACTATAAACTTAATCATGTTTGTAATTACCTTGTGGATTTTAAAAGACACCGACATACTGGAAAGCAGTTAGTGTGGTGTTTTGTTGTTTAGCTTGGAGGACTTACAAATCATAAATGTTTTATTTTTCCAACAGTCCCCAAGTTGCATGCAAAGTCTTTATAGTGGACCAAAAATATCTGGCATGTAGAATTTATGATTAAGTAAGCTTTATAGTATGTCTCAACGTTAGATGAATTCATGCAGTTGCATGGTTGTCCGTATTATCACCATGAGATTAATAAGGCCTATCAATCAACTTAGCAATATTGACTCTAACAAAATTCCACACAACACATTAAGCCCATCCTTCTGCATTGTTGCCCTGCAGAAATAAGCTATTAGTAGTAATTATTAATAGGTCTCTGCAGACCAGTGGTCAGTAATATCATGCAGTGCCCAGTAGCTGCTGTTATAATAGCCAGACAATCACATCTGGGTTTGGCAGAATGTCAATGTCACGCCACAGTGTTTGCATTCCCAGCTCGCCAGCTTCAATAATTCAGGAGTCATGCTGGGTTTATTGACATTTATTCCTTTCCTGACTTATCCATGTGTCTGCACAGGAAGGAGATAATGTGGAGAAATGTTGTAGATGTTATTATATTTTAAATCAATATGTATCCAAAAATATGTCTTTAGCCAGGGTTCATCCATTGTAATGTTTCAATGCATCTGCTGTGAGAACACCTTAAAAAATCACAACTGCACAATGAGATGTTAATTATGAGAGGTGTTTTTAATCCTCGATGGGTTTGTAATTCCTTAGACACTGACTCAAACACCTTACAGCATCCACATGAGGTTCCATGCCTTTCTCTATCAACCTGCAGCTGAATGCAAATACCCCTATAGTTTACAGCCATGCTCTACCTTAAAGGGAACACTGAGCTCCTAGATTAAATCTTGTTCTCATTCAGCTGTGCCCTTTATGTTTGACTCCAGTGAGATTTTCGCATTATACAGAAAGACATGATGATACTTATCCGGTGAGACAGACAGACATCTGTGCCTGAACTCTGGATGACTTATCGTCCTCGAGCAAAAGCACATCACTCTCCGCCTGTAACTGTCAGCTTGTCATCTGCACCTGTAGCACAGATAGTTTCTAGAGATTTCACCGTAGGTGTCGTGGTATTTTACAGATTTAATAGGGTTCCTATCCAAAGATATAGCCAGTGTTATCGTTCTTAAATTTGAGAGGCAGTTCACATTCTGGCTTCGTTCATTGGTTTCATGTGCACGGTACTGGGATGGGTTTATAGATACGCCTCAGGACTGTCAGAGTTGAATAATAAATTCCAAGTTTACTGAGTATGCCCTCTTTTCTTTGAAGAGACTGCATTAGGATAATGCACTGACTCCTCTGACCACAATGGCCTTTGTACAAATCACCTTTGACAGGGTTCACCAGCCTCATCCTCATGGATTACGCAACTCATTACCATGTCCTGTTTGGTAACTCGCCAAATGTGAGCAACCCTGGGAAGAATAACTTAATCCTTTTTACTGGAATGAATATATTAACTGAATTATGCCAAGTTAAAGTTCTTGATCAGATTTAGAAGTGGCACAACCACCAAATCGCATGTAAAAAGAGTCCGTTAGTCAAAGTATTACGCAGTCATGACGTCATCAAAAAGAGAGCCCAGTTGAGAGTATCCAGTCAAGATCATCAAGGTAATGAGGCCTCAGGTTTCACACACCACCATGAGGAGTGATCAATTATATATGCAAGAGTGTGGGTTGGCATGCTATTGATACTACAGTAGCATGACATGGGAGGAACAGGCCTGCGGCAAGGATGAGATGTGAAAGCAATCACAGATTTATGCAAACCACAGTTACACAAACCCCTGCACACACGCACAGCAGTGTGAATTCCCAGTGTTTGCAAGGCTCCTAAACAGGAATAAAGACTAGTGAAAAAGGAGAGAAGCTGCATATATATGCTAAATATAAGAACTTTATTATCCTTAAATCATTTATCTCTGTCCAGAATACATGTACCACAATCTTTCTGTCACAGTGAGAGCCTGAGTGCTCTAAGGAGTTGGTTGTTCCTCTCTTTTACATTATGGGGCCTAAGCTTCTGTGGATCAGCTCTGTTAGCATTTCACAACAATAGTGCATGAATTTCCCCATGCTAACTAGATGGCGTCATTTCTGTTTATCGCAGTCATTTGTATACCCTCAGTGCACGTGTACACACATTCAAATTCGGGCTATCAATGAGCAAGTGCGAATTTCTGAAACTGTTTATAGCAGGGAGTTATCTGATTATGCTGGATGGAGACGCTAGAATGTTTTTAAGGAACAGTCCTTTACACACTAAAAGCATTATGTGCTGTTAATATTTCTTTGCTGGAACAATAATGATAATCATAATAACAAATAATAATCAGAAATTGTTTTGTATTGTTGGGATATATAGCAGTTGTTCCTGAAGCCGAGTATGGATGTGCCCAGTTAGCTGCACAGTAGAGATGGGCCTAGCTTTGATGCTATTAGGGTGGGTTATCAAGTTTACTCTATATTCTCTGATTATATTCAAAAATAAATAAATAAATAAATAAAAGTTAACTTTTTTCTCCCAGCATATGCAAATCTAGAGAGAACTGTTGTGTGGTGAAAACAGTAAGTAATCCACACACAGGGTGAAGATTATTTCTGCCTCCATGTATGTTTCATGCACCACATGACTGGTCATTTTTGGCAACTCTCTATATATATAACATAAAAAATATATAACAATGAGGGATTTATTTTTTAGGCTGTGGCTAAAGAGATACCTAAACACCCCACTACTAGCAGACTGATGAACTGATAAATGCTGAAAGTAAAGGCTACAGTTGATATAATTTAGAGAAGGAGGTTTCCTGAATTTAATACCCATTTCCATTTTACATGCAAAGTAAAGACTCCCTATGAGTCCCTGGAGGTTTGCTGTCAGACTGGCCGGAAACAATAGTGAGTCAAAAGTCAGTTCACAGACCCGTGTCTCCTGAGTCCTACAGAATAGCTTCAACTCACTGTGGGATAAAGGACAAAATTGTAAAATCTGCCTTCATAACATTGCTAAGAAATTGAGTCTATGTTTTAATGAGGAAGATTCCCCTGAGTGATTCATCTTAGTCATACCCAGCTATGAAGATGAATGAATATAATGACTCTTCTCCACGTCCTACATAAGCAACAGATTTGCCTGCTTTTTTCAGCTCATTATCACAGATTATGCACAAAGAACATACACAGACAGTGAGCAAATGACCACCCGGCCTTTACTGATGTGATACCCTGACACAATTACTGGGACGGCCCTGGAACAATACAAATTCTCTCCACCCACAGCTACCTGTAGTTTCTCTCCATGTTTTATTTATATATATTTTTCAGATTAAAAAAAAAAAACACACTGATTAGATGTCCAGTACCTACATATAAGGACTGTATCTAGGCTACCCTTCCCCAGGCTAGAATAATTATCTGCTTCCAACCTAATAATATGCAGTCTTACCCTCAATTTGACCCCCATATGCAACCCATCCCCCCTGCATGTATGTTTGAGAAAACAAACAATAGACAAGTTTTGGAAGTACTCTCTCTCTATTTGTTTATATCCTCCCAGTGTGACGTGGTAGATTATATCTCGGTATGAAAACACATTAAGTCAAAAGGCTGCAGTCAGAAGTTTGACACATCTCAACAATTGTAGATCATGAAACAATTAATCACATAAACTTTCAATTAAAGTATATAAACTACAGAAATACAGTCCAAGGAAAGCACGAGTACATCACTGTACAGTAGAGACCTTAAGTGCATTTGTAGCACAAATTTAAGCTAATGGTATTATACAAAAGGTTTTTAGTTTTATCTAATTTGTATATAGGACATCCTGAAAATACAAATAATGAAGCAAAGGACAGATTATCCTCAAGCAAGCAATAAGCCCTGGAAATGAGCCAAACCCCTCGATTTAGATACAGTTCTTTTTCGCTCTAAGTGAATGCTCTATGTTGGACATATAGGTGACTCGGTGTCTTATTGTTTGATAGAAATGTTGACCAGTGTTCCAAGCTGAACATAGTTCTTGAACGGATTTCTGCAGTCTCCCTTAGGACTGTAGATTAATGAGGAGAGAGCATGAGTTGGAGAGGTTTTGGTGGCAGGGCTTTCTATCTTTGTCTCTCTCTTCTCGACCCCCTGGAGTCTCACAAAACTGAGAAGGGGCCCAGTTGGAAGCAGGACCATACCGCACGCATGACACAAACATGCATGCGGTCTCTTTTCCTCTGTTGGACGCACAGTCCTCTTAAGACAAGCATATAAAACCTTTTAATTGCGAGTTTTTTTTTTTGTTTTTTTTTAACAGCGGGGATAATGTCTGAGCATTTCTGTATGGCAAGGAAGTATTTTGTGGACAGCTGGGGGATGAATTAGAGAGAGAAGGGGGATGTAGCGGGAGAAGACGAAGAGAGGGAAAAACCAGAGGAGCAGCAAGATGGAGATCTCTTGCATTTACGATTAGCAGGGCAAACAGTGAGACCCGGTTTTGTGTTTTTCATGTCAGTTATTATTTGTTAACAGCATACAGGATTGATTTCATTTGGACTATTAGGCCACTTTGCTTCGGCGATTGTTCAATGCTCTGCCTGCTGCAGAAATCAATTACATGTGTGGAACATTTGTAGCCTAATCTCCCAATGATTCACTGTACAAATTGGGAATATAAAGCTTTACTTGAGCCCAGGGCTGATTTTTTTTCAAGTATTTAAAAATCATTGGTAAAGGGAAGATTCAGACAGTCCACTCTAAAGCATTATTGTATGCGTATATGTTGATGCTTTAACCAGAAATTCAGTTGTTTAGAGTGGTGTATATATAACATGGTTGCAGCCAATAGCATTTGTAAGACCACTATAAGTGCACTTAATAAAAAAAAGAGGCAACTACTGTTTACAATGTACACAATATTAAATGCTGTAACTACATATTTATGTCTTTATGTACATATTCATTATAACAAATTGCAGCAGCATTAACAGACAAAGAAACAGAATCCTTCCCAGTACTTACTGTGGTTACAAGCATGCATATGCACTGAACGGATAAATATGAATGTTGCTTTGCATATATGTATGTGTGTGTGTGTGTGCGCGTGCTATACTGTAAGCACATGAATACAGAGAGAGGCTGTTCACAGGCCCCTGTCCCTCCCCATTCCTCTACAAGCCCACATGTGTTTTATTAGCAGGCAGGCCCATTGGACTGTAAATTCCAACGACGGGCTGGCCTGAGGATACGCACGGCCCGAGGTTGAGAAAGATGACAGGCATGGGAGGAATAACTTTCCTTCTTGTCTGCTCTCCATTTTCTCTGTCATTTTAAATGTCTGTCTCTTTTGAATGTACTCCCACAAATTATTTCGGTTCTGTCATACACTTTTCTCATTCAAAGTATTTTGTTTCTGTAGCTCTGACCTTCCCTCTCTTCCCTCCATCTGATATCCTCCCCCTACTTACTTTGTTTCTCTGTTAATGCGACACTACGTTCTTGCTCTGTGAGTCCAAAACCACAGCATTCCCACAACAGCAAGCACTTATAAGACAAGAGCTGTGGCTTAAACAATGGTTTCCGTTTGCCCCGGGATAAAATAACTCAACTCTTCTGCCCCCAAACACACAAAACCTTC
Organism: Pterophyllum scalare; assembly: GCA_024447675.2. Lineage (NCBI taxonomy): Eukaryota > Metazoa > Chordata > Actinopteri > Cichliformes > Cichlidae > Pterophyllum > Pterophyllum scalare. Next base: position 150,020 of record JAMQGT020000275.1, on the reverse strand, counting down.
TCTCTAGCTTGATCTCTCTTTACACACACACACACACACACACACACACACACACACACACACACACACACACACACACACACACACACACACAGTGCTGACAGACACACAGATAGGGCAGAAACACGCATACACTCCCACACAAACACTCAGACACTCATACTCACGCCCCAGTATCTATCATTACAATTTATGTTAGCTGGCTAATTCTCCAGCCTCTTCCCTTTCCATCAACATGACAATCACAATTAGAGCATGAGACAACAGGTCATGACCTGCACCCCTCTGATGCCCCTTGAACCCTGACACCCTCATCATGGTGACAGGCTTACACACACAGAGCTTTGGGTGCAAGAGTAGGCTTTCACTTTTATGGTAGTAAAGAGAAGAAAAGTGCAAGTGACCGAGGTTTAACTTACAATCAGCATTTCCTCACAGGAAAAGCAAATATGTACTTGAACCTGAAGGGAAAGTTAGAAGACAGTTTTAATAAGGGGGCTAAACTGGATGCTGTGTCCCACTCAAAAGTGGCAACATACCGTATTTACAGCTAGCCAAAGACCCAAAGATAGCTTGTGTAACTGCATATTGCAGTTTACTTTAAAGTAACTGGACATCACATTGATTCAGACCACTCCCCATCTATTCAGCTACCACAATTGTACACATTTACAGGGCAACTTGACTTTTTCCACACTTTGATATGAAAGGATAGAAAAGCATTGAACTTGCACTAATTAAAAAAAAAATGCCACTGTTGATAGCATACTATTATCAGCCCTGGAAAGCTGGAAATTATGTCAAGAAACCTTTACTTAGCCTATTTACACATCCAGCAAACTGCTATCCCACCAACTCCAGAAGGAAGCAGTTAAATTTGCCAGTTTGTTCATCAGGTAGTTGCTACCTTTACTGTTTGGTTCTAGAATGGCGAGCAAACAATGTGCTTCTTAAATCTGACGGCATTAGCCATTTATGGATCCAAATGCTTCTTTAGTTCCCAAAATCAAGAAAAAGCTGAGGCACCACTGAGCAATTAACTTGGGTATAAATTCTTTCAGTTCCAGTTAAATGATCAATGTCAGTGTAAAACTGTTCGCCCAGGTGTTTTTCAATAAAGCGTAACAGCCAGGAAGCCATAAAAAAGTGGATTTACAAGGTTTAGCGGAGTTAGATGTTGCAAGGTAGTTAGCTAGATAGTTACCACCTAAAGATGATATACCATGTTCTGACTGTATTTCTAAAAAAAAACAAGAAAAAAAGAAAATCATACAGCACAACTCTAATTTTGCACATAAACAAAGACAGAAAACTAAATAGCAGTAATATTTGGAGGATTCGTGAAGGTGAGCTAGTTGACGTATAAGGATGTGGTATCTGACATAGCTACAGATATATGTTAGGTTGATACAAACATAGTATCAGAGAGAAGATGTGGGATGAGCGTTAAATTGTTCTCAGTTTAGAAGTTCATGTTGGGTTCCCCAATGCACAGAGACCAAACTTCATATGAGAGAACTTCTGAAATGATCCACAACATGAGGTTAGTCATTAATATGTTGCTGTGTGGTTTAGAATAGCCTTGATCTTGAGCTTAACATTCACCCTGAAATCTTAGTTGGCACAAGAATAATACTTTTCTAATGTGTTCAAATATTTGGTGTCTAGGACACTGTGAGCTCATGGGCTGTATGTCTTTGTAGATTCTCAGTCATCCAGGTCATGATAATCTCAAGAGCATAAATAAAGGCGACTGGACCTCTTTCTTTGAAAATGTTTCACCTCTTATCCAAGAGGTTTCTTCAGTTCTAAAATCAAAAGGTAGAGTACTAAACACCTAGTACTAGTGGAGGTTGTCCCCTTTGGAGGTGGTCATTGACCAACTATTGATTGTGTGCATCATCACATAGGCCAGGGTGTGAAAAAAAATATGGCCTCTTTTACTCCTCTTTCAAATCATCCTTGTTCCCAGTCCAAAGTGTGAACATTGGCGTCCTCGAAAGAGTTTCCTTTGTAATGTAGGTGTAGAAGTACAGCTGAGACTTATGCTGTTGACGTGGCTCTTCTATGTTGTGCCTGTGGAGTTACTTCCTCCATGTAAAGGTTGGCTATAGTCAGTGACACTGGACTCATCGTAGATTTGTGGACCTGGCTGGTGAAATCTGTGGAGTTTTCAGTGTGACAGGATATGGAACCCACAAGTGGCACTAAGATGGTGGCGATTGTTGCCCATGTATAGTACTAATAAAAAGCCAAGCTGAGCATGACCACTGATTTTTCTTGTGATGGCTGGTGGGGGAGAAGAAGAGCTTTCCCCGCAGATTCTACAGCAATATCAGGATAGCTCACAGCAGCACAGTGCACTGTGAGGACCATCAGAGATTCAGAGATTCTTCTGGAAACCCAAAGTGTCCAGAAGCTAAAAACAAGGAAGCTTGTAGATACTTTAATGGGAGCTTATGCGTTCCCTGTGGAATATGCTAAGAAGCCGCACAAACTCTAAACTGAACATGTTTGGTCATCTCATCTATAAGGAAGGGAGAAACCAATTTGAAGACATGCCTTGGATGAGGACTGTTCCCAGACAGAGCAAGAGATCAGAGAGGGAAATCCTATAGCTGGTAAAATAATAATGCCTTCTGAGAAAATCATGGAGGAACTCCAAAGCCTGGGTAACAGTGGGGCTGAAGGAACTGTGGGACAATATCAGTGAAAGGCTTTAGCACCTCAGGAGAATGGAAAGGCTCAAGAAGCGCAGAAGCCAAAAGGAGAGAGCAAGGGCAAGGTTCTTTTGAGGCCCTTTCAAAATTGCCCTCAGCAGGACCCCTTGGATAACCAGGCTATGTTCCCAGTCCATCTGAGTTTGCCATCACTCCTTCAACGTGGACAGAAGTCTATCTTGTCATAGAATGAGCAGGAGCCTCACCTGTACCCAGACCTACTGGTATACCCTACAAGCTGTTCAAAAATTATCCTGGGCTACTGAAGCTTTTGTGGAAGCTTATGAGGTGTTTGGACAAGTATATCCCACTAGCATGACACATGCCAGTTACCACCTTAATCCACCAACGCTTCCCAAAATTTCAACTGGTTCAGAGGGACTGCTTTGATGAATGTGGAGGGAAAGATCTTCTCTGTTTTGGCCAGATGCCTGACCAACTAACTCCTGGCAAATAACTACACTGATACTAGTTGCCATCAGGCAGGTGTCCCAGGGTTCCCTGGCTGTGTAGAGCACTCTGCTAGGATCTGTGAGCAAAGCCAGATAGACAAATGCTGCATGACAGACCTGTAGTAGTTTGGCTGGACCTTGCGAATGCCTGTGGTTCAGTTCCTCACTAACTCATCATGTTTGCTTTCAAAATTTTTCCACATACCACGATGCATTCAGAGCTTCAACAGTTCCACACTTCCAACAGTCTATATGTTTGCTACCCTACCTGGAAAACCACTACAGATTGGCACGAGCAAGAAAGGGGAATACCACTGGGGTGTTCCATCTCTCCGATTCTCTTTACGACTTGAAGTGATCCAGATAGGTGCAAGACAGATGGTAAGATAGGTCCCTGTCAGGTCAACAACTCTCAGCCATCCAGTGCTACATGGATGATGTCAACACTTTCCTCCAGATGGAAGCTTGTACCTCTAGATTCCTTAAAAGGCTTCCTTTAAGAGTTACTATCATGGGACCAGATGGAAAACCAACCTGCAAAGTTGTTAGGAAAAGGCAAAGGAACAATAACATCTTCATCTCAGTAGAACCCCCCATGCTGGTGGAAGAACCACTGTGAAGTCTTGGTTGGGTTTATATGGCTGACTTGTCTCATTAGCAGATGGCGACAGCCATTACAGCCCAACTTGCAGATGGCCTGCAGAAGATAAACCAATGCTTCCTTCCAGGGAAATTCAAGGTTTGGTGTTAGCAGTCCATATTTTACCAACACCTAATGTGGCCACCGAAACTAAGCGAAGGCTAACAATTTAATTTGGGTCTCGTTCACTGTCTTTGCACCACAGCACTGTTTGGCAGAGGCATCATGCAGCTTCCACTACAGTCCATCAGCCTGGGGTACAAGAAGGAAATGGTGAGACTTTTATTTGAACTGCAAGAATCACCAGATTTGGCAATTTAAAATGCCAACCCTCAAAAGCAGACCAAGCTACTGATTGACTTAAACATCAGGAGATTGCTGGATTTACATAACAAAACAGAGCCAGACTGGGATGGGGATCAGTGCCAAGGTCACTAAGAAGGAAAAGAAATATCTTGTCATATCAGAAGTAATTAAGATCAGTAGCAAGAGGAGAAGAGCTACCCAAGATCTTGCAGAGGAGCCAGAACTGGAAAGCTTTTAGTTCTGGGTCCAGGGGAATCATAAATTGTGGGACAAAAGTCTTAGGGCAGGCCGCACAAAGCAGTAGGGAGACATCCCTTCCAATGCTCCACCAACCCAAGATGTTCTGGAATTAAAGAAGCAAAACATCAGTGAGGGGTGGCTCTCGGTTGATGACCTTGTAGCCTGTTCTGTGGCACTGTTGGTGGTGCTTCAGGGAGCTATGCCCAGCAGGTGAAGACACCTGTGTTTACATCCAGGGGGCTTGTTTCTCTTAAATAAAACAAGACACAAAGCATTACAATACGTTAAAAAGACGAAAGCCTTAATCAATACAATAGATGCTTGGACCTGGAAACGAGATTGATACATCATCACTTGAGCAGATAGCAACCTGTCTGGTGTTGGGTTTGGGTTCAGTTGTTTGTTTTTTTTTTACAACAAAATGTATAGGCAGAATTTCAGAAGCTATGAGATGTTGCCTTTTAAATGAAATATCATACATTACTTTTTGGGATTAGAATATTTTCTATTAATTAAGTTTTCATTTGAGTGTTCTCAATAGGGGAAAATTCTATTTTTAAAAAAAAGGTGGATGTTAACTGAACTCTGATCCTAGACTGGTGGTATGATAATCACAGGTAGGTGGACCCAAACGGAAGACAGCAAAAGGCAGAATGAAAGTCAAAAGTTCCAAAACTTTAATTCGGGTTCAATGAAGTCATATACGGGAAGGCCGGCAGAAGAGGTAAACAAATCCAAATGAAAAGTAGGCAAAAGCTAAGTCCAAGAAACAATCCAGATTCACACAAAGGAAAAGACACAAGGAATACTAAAAATTGTTGGAATGCTTCACTACAAGCATATGAGTACTAGACAATCTAGCAAGATGTAAGTGAACGACTGGAGGTACCCTATATATGTGCTGCGGATGTTTGATTTTAATAAGGGTGGGGCAAACAGGAGATGACTCAACGGGAACCCAACATGGATGACAGGTGGATGTTGAGAGGTTAAAAAAATCTGTAAAACTAAAACAATTTAAAGGATGATGAATTAAAAAGCTGCATAGACCTGAGGGGACTACTAAATTATTTGATGATACTCTGTGGGGCTATCACTACAAACAATTGCTCTTATGTTCAGTCATTTGATCCATTGCTATTCTAAAAAACATGGTTCAGTTTTAATAATTTCCAAAATGGAAAAAATATTGGTTTGAAATAAAGTACAGCTGAAGTCGCAATGCAGTATTTAATATGTATCTGATATCACTATATTACTTGGACTAAGTAATATTTTATATAATTCACATCTGACAATTTAGGACGATCTTGTAGATAACCAAAAAAACAAACAAAAAAAATGGTGAATCAAACAAGGACATAAAATTGAGGAACAATAGGAAAGATTCAACACACAAGTTCTCAGTCTTCATTAAGGTATGCTACTTTCCCCACATCATTAATGATATTAAACTGAAATAAGCTGAATCCTGACACTCGATTCAGTTTTATTGCTTTTAACATGGAAGTCAATCAGAAAAGCGTTAGGAGGTAAAAACTTCTCGAGGAGTTTATGAGTGGTGACGCCATTGTGCTATGCAGTTTAATTACCTCTCTGCCAGCAGGTCTGGTTCCCATTATGTCTGCTAACAGCCAGCTCTCCTCTGCGCTGCTCTGCCTTGTCCTCAGCTGGCATCTCTTTCACCACAAAATATACTCATCTCAACAAGTATTGCACTCTAGCATCCAGACTTTCAGTGCTGGTTTCACTGAAGCAACTGAAAATGTTTGCCGGCGGCATTACACAGTCGCATTTCTGTTCAGTTAGATGCAGTTGTTAAGAGTTTTCTAATTCTACATGTGGTGTACTAATGTAAAATGTCAGTCACAATGGGATACCTGCATCGTGCTGTGCTATGAAAAGTATTAATCAGAACCAGGATGCTGGCTCATCAGGGTTTTTCCATATGACAAACTTGGCACTGGAAAAGGTGTTGCATATTTTAATGATATGCTTGAAGCTCAAAGATTTGACAGTGTACTGGCTCTGACCCAAGAGATGGAAAGTGTTTGGTTCCAGCATACAGGCCTCTTCTGAAGACAGGATGTGGACAAAGTGTCGTAGATTACCACTGAGCTAAAGTCAAATGGTAAGGAAGACTGAAATATAACTGAGCACATTTAACACGAGCCTTTAGTGATGAGCGAAGATGTGGGGTCAACTTTGAAATAAAAGGATATCATTCCATACAGTATTTAAATGACATGTGGAGAAACATTTTCAACACTGGAAATGATGGTGTTTTTTAAAAATATATTTTTTGGCTTTAGTAGATAGTGCACAGTGAAGAGAGACAGGAAAGTGGGGAAAGAGATATAGAAGAAGACAGGAAAGAGCAACAAGTCAGACACAAACCTGGGCTGCTGCACTACAAGCTTGAGGTGTACATGGTCACCTTCTCATCCACTGATCCACCGTGGCACCTGGAAAAGGATATTTTTGCTTGTGATAATGTACATTTGTTTTACTTTTCATTGCCCAAAGCAAGTCTATTTTATGTTTTTTATTATATATTAGAATAACTAGAGCATACAATATCAGATAATCAGACCCCATCATATTTTAAAGACCTCATAAGACCTTTTTACAGTTTGTAAACAGTGACGATGTAGGTAAGGATAAGCATGCATTTTGGAAACAGAAGCATTGCAGAGTCTAATGGTTTGTCAAGCTATGCAAAGGGATTATCCATGAAAGATCGTGTCAGACCACAGGCGCGTCCGGTGTCCCATCGAAATTCGGTACAGCTTCAGTCCGCTGTTGGTAGAGGAGCGATTCTGACAGCCAAACACACAACGACCTAGAGTTTCTAAAAGTAGAATGGGAGGCAGGGCCTTCAGCTATCGCTCTTGTTGAACCAGCTACTAGTTTGGATTAAGGAGGCAGACACCCTCTCTACTTTTAAGATTAGGCTTAAAACTTTCCTTTATGATAACGCTTATAGTTAGGGCTGGATCAAGTGACCCTGAATCATCCCTTAGTTATCCTGCATTAGGCTCAGGCTGCTGGGGAGCTGCACTGAGCTCTTCTTCTTGACTTGTATCTTTACACTCTGCATATGTTTCACCACTGCTGTATTTGTCTATGTTCTCCCATAGTGTGCACTTTATCCTGTCTCCCCATGCTCTCCTTTCTTCTCTTCCCATTCTTCTCTTGTCATTATAGCCACTAAACATTCAGTGTATAACAGCATACATCATAGTGTGATCGCAGTTTATGAAATGAAATTCTATCAACTCTCTTAGCCTTGATCTCCTTTACCTTGCTACAATTTTGGATTGAATTCACTGTAATAGGATACCAGCACTGCAATAAGTTAGCTTGTAAAATTTCTTCTGTCTAGATATTCCACAATCAACTGGAAGTGGTATTATTGCAATGTGGAAGCATTTAGGAGCCACAGCAACTCCCCCATGAAGTGGCAGACCATGTAAAGTTACAGAGTGGGGTCATTGAGAATTGTGGCCCGTAGTGCATAAAAGTCAGACACTGAGAGGAAAGTCAGAAATTTTCTCATGACTTTGAACTTCAAGGCAAAAGCAGGCATTCACATTTAAACTGTGGTCACTTTTGCACATGACAGTAGCTGAATACAAAATTCCTATCTAATCTTGTGCTTGCAGTCAGATTATAGCTGACGGCTGCACAGACATCCACTCAAATGCAAATTAGTGTTTCCACTGGCGGTAAAGTATTGTGTGCAATATTGCAAATAAAATTTAAATGACATCAATTAAGCTTGTGTTCCCACGGATGTTTACTCATGACATCTAGAGCTTCTCCATTCCGAAGTGCCTCCCATCCCGCCCATAACCTCTCATCTCATTACCTACAGGGCTTTAGGGTGAAGAGGAAGTGGTCTGCTTAGGTAGGATTTACTAATGTTTTCCCCCCAACACAATGTGCAGACTCCAGCTGCGGGTACAGACCCACAAGTTCATGTAGTTCTACGTGTATGTGCACACATGATTAGCCAGTGCCGCTCAGGCACTGCATGCCAAGCGCTGACCTCAGAATTACCTGTGGAAGATGTTTTAAAATAAAACGCCGGATAACTGAACACAGATTAAAAGCCATAGATCGAAAGGATAAAGAAGAGGGAAATAGCCTAAATGTGCCACAATGTCCTGACCTATAACTCAGGCAATCTTGAACATCAAAGTACATCATTCATCTATGATTGTGTGTTTATCAGCGTGAGTGGGCAGCCATTAGTTACTGTACCTTTGCACTGCAGTATGATTAGAGCGATGGCACCAAGCAGTATGTGGGCAGAAACAAGGATATAACTCATACGAACATGAAGCCTGCTCCTACATTTGGATTCACACTGTGAGCGGGGGGTACCACAGGGCATTTCCTACTTCTCTGTCAGCTCAACCGAGAGTGGGAGAACGACTTTCAGTTCAACACATTAAGGAGGTAAAGAGAGTAAAAGCGGAGGAGATGACAGAAGAAAGAAGAAGGACTGAAGTAAGCGCGTAGGATGTGACTAATGGCACAGAGAAATAAGGAGTCTGGTGTGGGAAAGAAAGGAGAAAAAGACACAGATATGATTAGTGCCTGGGCTCTCTTTGTAACTCGTCCAAACCTTCTCCTTATCTGGGCTGTTGCCGCATTCCAGACAAATGCAGCACTGTGTCTCCTATCTCCGTGTTTGAGATGCTACTAATGTAGCCATTATGTCTGTGATTTGTTGATAGGGAATGTCCAGCAACTTTCTTTTCAGTTAATTACAGGCTTGCTAACCTCAGTCAGGTCAGTGTGACTCAGCTGCCTTGTCAAGCAACGTATCTAAGGAAAGTTAGCTTGCACTGAGTGACGAAAAAAAAAGTTTCTTCCGCTGCTATTTATTATCGCATACTTGAGGAAATGGAGTTGGTCTCAATAGTGCAAAATAAAGGAAATTCACAAATAAATGTTTAGTTTGTTAGAAATATAAACCACCACTGAACTGCTATAAACTCCCCAAATGTGAATTATTAGCTGCAGTCTGAGTCAGTGAGGATATTGCTTGGGAAAGGTCATACCTATAAAGAACTACAGAGCTAAGTGGGAAACATTGCCTGTGTGCAAGACTGCAAAAGCATTCAAGAGCTCATCATTCCTTCCCAGGAGGTGAAATTTAGCTTTGGGCAGAAGGACCAGCTTGACCCTACACTGAATAATTGTGAGAGCGAGAAATGTCTGGTTTGTTACTTTGGATGGAGAAGATGGAGGGAGGGAGACAAAGGGAGAGTCAGAGAGGGAAGGCAAACAAATGATCTATCATATAAAAGGTTAATGTTAAAGAGAGAAACAGAAAGTGAGATAATGAAATAATGCAGTAGGATGGGCTCTGAGTTTGCAGGTAGAACTGATGGTATCTCTCTGGCAAGCTTTTTCTCTCACCACGGTCGGCACTAAATCACTCACGCTGACTCAGAAATGCCCGAGGAGATTGGCCTTTTAACGAATGCTAAATCTTTAATCTTAGAGTGTGTGCATGGTACAAATATGCAGAGTCTGAGAAATCAGACACATTTGAGTTAAAAAAAACAACCCTGCAAGCTACACTTAGATTAATGCTGTATAAAGCTGTATTGCACAAAGTATAAAAATTAAAGTCCATTCAGAATGATACATGTGAAACTGACCTTGACCTTGAGCAGAATTTGAGTGTAGCTCCATTAGGTGATGATTGTGTGTAAGTTTGATTCAGTTTTGACCAGTATTATAAGAGGAGTAGCAATTCTTGTGAATTCTGGACAAATGATGGACACCTCGCTGTGGTGGGTGCCCATCAGTCCTTCTGCTGGATGATCACTGTGGCATTGCTCATTAGATATGGACTACTGTTTTGAAGCATTGATTTGATTTTGTAGCTATTTATCCTTTAAAAACAGAAGCTGGAATATTTGTTAATATATTGGCTAAGTAGCTTAGTTATGAAGATGCTAACATCTGCTTTCAGTTGCTCCCTTTAGTGGTCACCACAGTGGATCATCTGCCTCCATCTCAGTCTGTTCCTAGCATCCACTTTGTCACTCTGCATGTCCTCCTCCATTACATCCATCAATCTTCTCTGTGGTCTTTCTCTTTTCCTCTTGCCTCGCAGCTCCTTTTTCAACACCCTTTTCCCAATATATTCACTACCCCTCCTCTGCACATGTCTCAGGCTTGCCTTTCTAAATTTGTCTCCAACATGCTCGGCCTGAGTTGTCATGTTATACTCATTTCTAATCATGTTCATCACTCCCAGCAAAAAATCTTAGCATCTTCTGCCACCTCTAGTTCAGCATACTGTCTTTTTTGTCAGTGTTACCATCTCCAAACCATACATCATAGCACTTTCCATTTCACTCTTGCTGCTAGCCTGTCATAAACCACCCCAAAACTCAACTCAACCCACTCCACCCTTCCTACTCTTCCAATCCCTGATGTAATCCCACCCCCACTTTGAATCCATCTGTCACTCCTACTGCACCCCTCACCAATGTCTTGCTGTCCTCATATATATCCTGCACCACCCTCACATACTTCTCTGCAACACCTGAATTCCTCATGCAGTAGTACAGTTCCTCTCTTGGCACCCTATCACATGCTTTTTCTAGATCCACAAAGACACAGTGAAGCTCCTTCTGACCTTCTCCGTAGTTTTCCATCAACATTCTCAAAGCAAACATCACATCTGTAGTACTTTTGCAAATCATTTTAATTCACCAAAAGGCCCAACACCGCAAACACACAGAGTTGGACACACCACATTTCACATACGGATTTAATAATGTTTCATCTCTCAGATGTAGAAAATGACCGAATATCTACTTTTCAATGGCAAAACTAAAGTTCAGCAAACAATATCAGACCAAATAAGTATGTCAAATAATAGTTTCTGACACGCAGACGTCACAGAAAGTTTAGTTTGTACATTTTGATTTCTTTCATTTCTTTGAATGTGTTTGTCGTCTGCACGTTGGCTGACTTGATGTGGGAAGTGAATTGACTTTCTCTGACTTGATAATGGTGTTGCTTGCAGTGTGAACATTGAGTTCAGCCTTGTGTCCACCAGCCGCCTCTTTTTTTAGTCTGCAGTGTTAAACAGATGCTCGTGGGATGTGTAAATTCTGTCGTTGCAAAGTGACTACTGGAAATCTGCTTGTTATGTATTATACGTGACCTACTTTTCTCCATCCTCGCTGATAAATGAATGTCCAAAGTGTTTTCAGAAGAAAAGTTAAAATGATATCTTGTAGGTTCTGTCCTAAAACATGATTCTGGCTGCGAACCACCTCGCCCTGTGACACATAAGTGAAGGATAGAAGTTGGGTGACCAACATGTATGTGTTTTTTCAAGAGCCATGACTTGCAGGAAAGAGTTGTGAAAATACTTTTCGCCTTAGCGCAGACCTCTCGCTGGTTTTCTGAGTAAGTGTGGAAAAGCTCATTGCACAGCACTTTGGTGGGCAGCAATTCTTCCTTTTAGTCAGCTGTGAACATTACAGTTCAGAAGCTTTTGAGCAAAAGTTATTAAAAAAGGGGAAAATGATATTGAGCAAAGTGGATGAAATGATTTGTCAGGGCAAAAGAGTAAGAAAAAACAGATGAGGAAGAAAGGAAAGATTTGAGTGGAAAATGTAAGAAATAAGAGCTTTTTATGGCTTTGATTTAAGAGGTGGTTATCCATCCAATGGAAGAAGGATGTAGTTTTTATAAGACAGAGCAGTAAAAGTGAGTTGGATACCTAGGAGCACTTTAAATCAATAAAGAGATATTTGGTAGAGAGCGCAGAAGATGAGCCTAATACAAACCTGCTGGATTATGAAGACAGGTTTGACTGTAATCAGATCAGTGTTGCCAAGCTGTTGCATGTTGTTTTACAAGTTTTCAAATCTGTCAACAAATGCTCTGGTATACAAAAAACAACTTGTATGGAGCTAATGAGCCAGCAAACTAAACACCATGAACCATAAACACTGCAAGCTCACATAGAGTGATAGTGGTACATCAAAAAACACCATCTGATCTGGCAGCAGGCACATAGCAGGGCTCGGTAAGATATAGGCTAAAATGCCAGCAGTGTCCTCTGTGTGTTAATTTATAGCTACACCATTCATCTTCCCACTCACACAACTATGCACAACTATGCACCGTTTGTCATCTGTTATGTTGGAGGATGTTATAAATCTGACCGCTGAGAAGTGTGTGTGTGTTTGGATCTCTGTTATGAATTATAAAACAGACTCTAATGTTCTGAGATCTAGTTTTCTCCAGTTTGATTTACTCCATCAGTTGGCTGTATAGCAGAAAATTAAGCAAGTAGGAATATGCTTGGTCCATACAAACAGTTTTATTTGAATGGCACAGAGGGCAATAGTTGTTTGAAAATGCACATGAGATTTCTGGCTGTTCTGGCTAATTTGATGAAAATAGTACAACCACAGTGCGTATAAAAATGAATGTAAAAATCTTGATGTCACCCACTGGTTTGTGGATTGTTTTTCTGAAGTCTCATGTAAGGAATTATGGCCAGTGCCATGTTAATTTCTCTTAATGCAGGCATATTGAACTAAAGAGTGCTAAGGAACTATTGGCTAATTGTAACAATAGCTAGCTAGCTAAATCCAATAATGTACTGACTGGGTAAAAGGATAGCCAACTTTTTGTCTTGGAGTACAACCAGTTTCACCTTCATCATCCTGACCATTATCCTAACTTTAACCCTAAAACTATGGTAGCAAAATATGTAATGTGTGTTTTTTTTTTTACAAGTTTCACTACTGGCCAGCGAATGGTTGGCAAGTGGTTGCAGACAAGTTAGCACCTTCCATGCAAACTACAGACAGCTGCAGCAATCTGCTAGTGACCAAAGCCATTGCAAGGAAGTTTTTAGTGTAGTGCCCTCTTTGCAACCAGCCAGCTGGCAAGAGCAATGATTTGCAAGAAGAGGTTGCCAAGATATCTCTGGGCCTGTGTGACTGAGGCCAAAGTTGGACAGTTCCCTTAGACACTGGGCCATAGGGGGATTGACTAAATTCTTCAACCAGCCTCAAGTAGCCAGATGTGGAACTGCAGTTTTTAACACTTCAACAATGATTTAAAGTACACTGCACTTCTGTAAGACGAACTCCACCCATCCATCCATTTTCTTAAGGACGCATCCAGTTAAGGGTTGTGGGAGAGCTTATGGCTATGAATGAGAGGCAGGGTACACCCTGAACAGGTCATCAGTCTATCACAGGGCTAAAACAGAGAGAGAAAGAGAGAGAGAGAGAGAGAGAGAGAGAGAGAGAGAGAGAGAGAGAGAGAGAGAGAGAGAGAGAGAGAGGCAACCAATCACGCCTACATTCACAACTACAGACAATTTTAATATCAATACTTCAACTAACATGCATATCTTTGGACTGTGGGGAGAAGCCGGAGTACTCAGAGAGAACCCATTTTATCTCTCCATTCAAGGGGAGAACCTGCAAACTCCACACAGACAGGCCCCAGATGGCCAGAACATTCAAACCCAGAACCCTCTTGGTGCCAACCACTGCATTAGCATCTTAAAATCCTGTTTTTTAAATAGCCACTTTGCTTTCTTGTCTTTTCCATCACCTCCCTCTCTTGATCTCTGACTGAATTTAAACCAGGCTTCCTTTTGAGAGAAAATTAAACATGGCTGCATTGATAAACTGGCTATTTTAGGGTACAAGGTGACTTTCAAATTAAAAGTTGATTTTTCTTTCCTTTTATAACCTCCTCTCCACTCTTTCTCTATGTGCATGCGTCTCCTAGTCTGCATGACTAAGGCTGGTATGGCAGGAATGTCACACATCTCACACACACACACACACACACACACACACACACACACACACACAAACACACACACACACACACACACACACACACACACACACAGATGCAGCAGCCATCATGGCAACCACACACCCTGGAGGTTATGGCCAGCTGAGACGTGGATTATCGGGCCTTAGGGTACAACAACACATGATGCGCCCTCATACATTAAAAACTCTTTGGAACGGGATCTTCAAAAACCTGGAGAAAAGTGCAAACCCATTTTTTAAAAATGCAGAATTAATTAAACATCAAAGCAAAGCCCAGCCAGTCACTCCTCTAAACACTAAATGATAACTATTTAACTTCTACCGTGCTTGTTGGGTGAGTGTCACCCGAGATCCAAACCCTTTGGAGGAGGTCAGCAGACAGGAGTCAGAGGTCAGTCAGTATATCTAATGAAAGACTGACAGAGTTACACCAGAGAACATTCGTTTTCTACTGGCATCAAAGAAAAATAGAATACTATCCATTTAACCTTAAACCTTTTAACACTGAATATTGGTAGACCTAAATTCAAAATCTCAGCCATTATATTTGACTGCAGCATGAGGTGCAGCTGCAGTTTAGGCTCTATTTTCAGATTCTCTTTGTCTGAATGAAAATAAAGTTAATATAGTGTAGCAGATCGCTGTCTTCTCATGTAGACATGTTGATCTTGGAATCAGCTGGAGGAGATGTCATAATATTTACTTAACAATCCAGCTCTCATCTGATGAAGTACATATACCCTCATGCATTGAGTTAATGTGAATTCATGGTGTACAACCCCATGACTGTCCAAAAAGAAAAAAAAAAAAGACAACACAATTGCTAATTTAATAACATGGGCCTGGACAAAGGGGCAATGGCTGCTTCATAGAACTACAGAAGGAAAGCAAAGATAGTAGATAAAATATACAGATGTGCAGTATGTGTAGAGAGCTAAATCATAAAAAGCAGAGAGGGAGAGATCTCAGAGAAATGAGCGAAAACAAAGGACAAAGGAGTCGGGAAAAGAATTAAGTGACATGAAATGATTTCAGTAGGACAGTCTCAGACTACAGTAGGATGACAAACTGCGACTGAAGCTGCAATGTGACATTTAGATGAGACCATGAAAATGGTTTTCTCATTCAATGCAGCCTTTATGCTTTGTCTATTGCATGTTCCCAACCTGCCCATCTCTTTTTCCACTGCTGACAAATGACTTAATGCTTTTCACATCAGATGCCTTCTTTTAAGCTTTGGGAGCATCATCTGTGCTACAGTATTTCCATTACTGCTATATTGACTCAGAGCTAAGGGACTGTACAAAAGATACCAATTATAGCTGCACAAGATTAACACAGATGTTTAAATGTGGTCATCATATTGTTTTGGGAGTTTTTTGTTTATTTTGTGATAACTTGGCTTCAAAATGGCCTATGTTGATCAGCTGGTGAACCACTTTGGTCCAGACACAAATGTCAATAGAGGATGAATCTTACAGACTTTGATGATCTTTTGTACTTTTTTTTTCTAGCAGAGGAACATGGCTGAGTGAAATGTTTCAACCAACAACTAAACAGTAGTTTGGTATGGGACAATGGTAGACTACTGGTGGTCAGAATAATGCAATACAGAAACTTGACAGCCTCAACTTTTATCAAAAATTGATAAACAAAGCCAGCGCTGAAGTGAAAAAAACTGCAGTTCTTCAAATAGCCTCTTGGGTCTGAATCCAAAGCCATGTCAAGGTCTATAGACCTCATTGTCAAAGTTAGAGAGATTGTTGGTTTGTAAATACCATAGCTTCAAAATGTGAATGTCACTTTGGAAAAAAGTAAGCATAACACAGAAAAAAGAGAGATGTTTAATCCAGGGATTTAGGTTTTAAATCCATGGCTTCAGTTTAACTAAACTTGGCCAGCCTTTCAACAAGGAGTTCATCTTTCATGGAGGGCAATATGTTATGAAACATAAGCAGATCCTCAAATAGTCTCTCAAGACTAGCAAGTTTAGTCTGATGGACTTCCATGTTAAAATTAGGGGCATTTGGGTACAATATTACTGTGTAAATTGTCCTAAAAGAAACTCTCAGAATGACATTTTGGCAAATGCAACATGCCATTCTGAGATTTGAAATGGATTTGAAATCAAATAAACGAGATGCAACTTTCAGCTTTAATTCAAGGGATTTTATTAGTATTGTGTTGTTCAGCCATTTTCATTCAAAGTCCCCCATTTTCAGAAGCTCAAAAGTAACATAATTTTAAATAAACAGAATTGTTTTTAATTTTTGGATGAACCTCCTTTGCTATGAATGACTGCCTGAAGTGTTGAACCCATGGACATCACCAAATGCTGTGTTTCCTCCCTTTAGATGCTCTGCCAGGCCTTTACTGCAGCTGCCCTTAGTTGTTGCTTGTTTGTGGGTCTCTCTGTCTTCAGTTTTGTCTTCTATAACTGAAAAGCATGCTCTGTTGGGCTGAGATCAGGTCATTAGTCGTTGAAGTCATTGAAAAGTATTAAATTTCTTTGCCTTGAGAAACCCTTGGATTACTTTTACAGTACACTTTGGCTCATTAGCCATTTGCACTGAGATCGGTTTTGCAGCGTTTGTCTGAATCTGAGCAGAGAGTGCAGCCCTGTACACTTCACAATCCATCCTGCTACTTCAATCAGCAGTCACATCATCAATAAACACGATTCCATTGGCAGCCTTGCATGCCCATGCTATAACACTGACATGCATTGACAGCAACATGCTTGCTTATATGGGTCACTGGCTGTTGTGGTTTTCTCCAGAATATTGCAGGCTTTACAGTATAATGGACCTTGAGGCGGCTGACACTATAATAAGAATGTATAATTTAATCTGGCCTTCTTGTTCTTGAGTTTAAACAATAGTTTGCACCTTCTTGTAAACTTTGTATTTACATTCGGCATCTCTTGATTGTATCACTTTTCTTAGATGTTATGAAGTAGTTTTTCTTAACCATAGAAATAAATCTTTTGATGTTGCTGACCTGGCCAGAGAATGTAACAGATTGTTAATTTGGCCACGCCTGCATTTTTTGCTATCTCTCTGAAAGACTTGTTTTATTTTTTCAGCCTAACATTGTCATGATTCTGGGCTGGTCATCTATTTTTTTTTTCTGTTTTGTTGTTATTACTTACCTGCTGCTTCCTGGAAGAGATGAGCAGGTCCCATGTGGTTAGGTGGAGTCATTGCTTCCTGTGCTTCAGGTGACACACCTGTTATTCATCTGCTCATCAACCAGCCGGTATTTAGGGACCAGCTCAAGCCACTGCTGTCTGCCTGATTGTTATCCTTGGTTTTGGTAATTAGGTCTCTGATGACTTGTGTTTTCAAAAAGCTTACCTGTGCTAGTGTTCCCATTTCTCTGTTCTCTACAAACCATTCTAGGTTACCCAACGCGCTTTGCTTCCCTGTGGAAAACTCACCTGTTGTCTTGCTGCTGGCCAGCAGCATCAGCCCGAGATGCGGCTGAGGGTCACATGGCATGGCTGCACTCCTGCAGTGGTCACATCAAGCACGTCCTTAACCAGAAGAGCCAAAGGGTGCTTGGCCTTCAGACGGTTAAGGACTTGACTAAGCGTGCTGTGTACACAGGTAATAAAAAGTGCCTCTCACTTTTAAAGCAGCCAATTTGGCAGCTTTGGTGACATCTTTCAATGCACTACACATTCAGATGTGTTTATTGCACCCCTATGAATTCTAATATATAGCTATGTCTGTTTATTACAGGGTGTATCCTGCCTCTCGCCCTATGACAGCTGGGATGGGCTCCAGCCGTCATGCGAGCCTGGAAAGGAGAAGTGGAACAGAATGGATGGTCCTGTTTTAGAGTCCTAAAACCATTGTTGCCTCACCTGGCTATGGCAAACAGTGTCCCCCCTTCATTCACTCTCATGACCATCTTCTTGGACCTCACACAGAGAGATCCAGTCACCATCCACCTAATGCAAATTCAAGACTTGAAATCCACTACAGATTTTTTTTTTAATCTGCTTAATTTGTCAAGGAATAATGAGGGAACCATTCTCATCTAACCAAAAAACTGCTTATCAGTCGATCATCCGATTACTTTTGAGCCTCTGAAAAAGGGAGACTGTGTAAAAATGGTTGATGTAGTGCTTTTGTAAAACCCCTCGAATTAAAGCTGAAAGTCAGCACTTTAATCACATCTTGATTGACTGGTTTCAGATCTACTGTGTTGAGGCCAAACTACAAATGTTTTTAATTGTCCAATTAGTTATGGACCTAATTGTATGTCTGGCTTGAACAAAACCATAATGGCAAAGCCCAAAATAGAGAACTAGAAGCTTAAATACTTCAAGTAGTGAAATATGTTTAACTGAATGATGCCATGGGAGCTACTTCCATCTTTTATATGGTCTGTGATTAGAATATTACACAGACACATCAAGATAAAGTAAAAATTATGTCCTAATGTTTATTTGCTGAAAGCTGAGGGGGGACAAAAGGAAAATGTGCTTTTTACATAATCTAAAGAATCATAGCCATCATTATTTAAACTATTATTAAAATATTAAGTTAATTTGTCTGCCTTTGAAACAACGTTCAGCATCTGATTGTCATGGCAGATTTATGACAGTGAAGAGAAATTGTTTTCTGGTTAACCCGGGCATAAGTGGGAGTGAGAAAGCTGTATTGTCATTTACCTGCAGGTCATATACTCTCAGACGAATATATACACATTTGGGCCTCATTTAGGGAGAGATCCCACCCCAGTCTGTCTGTCACAGTGGAATGAGTTTAGATTGATGAAAGAAGAAGAGAAAGTCGCAATAGAGGGTATGTCATTATACCCCTACAGGAGCCACACAACGACAAAAGAGAAGAAACAAGAAGTGGAGAAACAGTGGAAGCCCTAAATAGGTTGAGACTGAAATAGCCTCCGGGCATTGCTTAAACATCTATCAAGACAGCAACATATGATTCACAGCATTGCCAAGAATTTCTCCCACTTAAAACAAAGCCCCTAACAGCTGCCCGGGAAAGACACTGACAGCAAGGCGAGCCAAAACCGGCCTCACTCCATTTCGTTTGTGTGAAAGAACTAATCACAAGGTCACGGACAGAAATGGGTCAAAGGAAAAAAATCTTGAATGGCAGCGGTTAACAACTGTACTGACAAGATGAATGTCTGAGAGGTCAGCACATCCTGCTGTGGTTTATACCGAAAATGATGACAGTGCAAAACACAACAAAACTATGCAATCATGAAGAGACCCATACCTGTGTTAGAGACACCTGATTTCTACTTCAAAGTAGCCTTCTTGGAGAGTGCTGGAACATTTCTAGCAATGGTGCTACTTTCTTATTGCACGCCGTAAGTCCCATTGTGCAGTTGTGGTAGTTCTCCAGGGTGTCAAAATGACAACGCCTTACCTTAATTATGATTTGGGGAAGAGGATGCAGTTGCAGGCAGCCAAATCTGGCAGCAGATACTGAGCAAGGATTGTTTAGTGTGCTAAAAATCTGTATATGTATGTATCTGTATGTATATGTATATGTATATATATGTATATATATATATTTTTTTAACTTGCTGTTGCCAGTGTTATTTACACAAAACATTCTCCCTCTGACACTTCAGGATGTTACAATAGAACTCTGTTTTGACACTTTGACTGGGGAGTGGGGTGAATTTATGATGCACAACCCCGTGATTGCCCAGAAAAATTACAAGGATGCTCCTGGTCATTACACTGAAAGCTGTTGTTTAGTTTCTGGGTCATTAACAGTTCCTGCTGCTGTGTCATCCTTCGCACAAGAAAAGGGTCATTTTGATGCTCTTTTCCAAAATTACTTACACAGAAAGGCACAGCAGATGATCCTTCCTCTCTCAACTCACCAATTTTGCAGGCAGCCATAAATCTGCATGAATAAATATTCCATGTTTCCCTGGAATAACCAGGAGAGTGGCTGAAAAAATAAAATAAAAGCGAGAGTGAAGGTGACAGAGAATGAAAGAAGAGAGGAGGAAAAAGAGAAGGTAGAGTTAAGCCAGGCAAAGTCACAGTCAACACAACCATGCTGAAATGATCAGATAGCTCAGCAGACAGTTTATCAATCAGAGATAGGAGTGCGTGTGCGTGCGTGTGTGTGTGTGTGTGTGTGTGTGTGTGTCTCAAAAAAGGAGAGGGAGAGCATGCATGGTGATCTGCCAAGAGATGTTTGTCTTAAGGCTGACTACAAAGACATGCTAACAAATGCTGCGGTCCAAGTTGAGTGTACACAGACTGTGGCTCAACACAGACACACTTACCAAGACACACAGAGTAAAACACACCCAGAGACGCACATGCACGTGCAATCCCAATGAGAAATTGCCCTCTGTTGGTCTTCAAATTTGATAGAGATCTTACAGATTTGGGGCACTTAGCCTTGGCAGCTGAACAGACAGCATGATTGCATCTGTGTGTGTGTGTGTGTGTGTGTGTGTGTGTGTGTGTGTGTGTGTGTGTGTGTGTGTGTGTGAGCGTTCCTGCTGAAGACACTCTTCAGAACAGGAAGAGAAGTTGAGGGGGGAAAGGATAGATGCTCACTATGATCTCACAGCTGGAAACATGCAAGAAGCAAGGACAGGCCTGCTTTGTTTTTTCTCGGTCACCCTACACCTCCTGCAAAAGTTTCTGCAACTTCTTGCTCTAAATATCATGCCTGCTTCTGCATCCCACAAACAACGAGCACACATTACTTGGAGGTGAGCACACACACACACACAAAAAGTCATCCACCAGATATTGCCAAAGGCTCTTTACGGCTTTGGGAAACAGTCGCTCTGACAGCAGAAAGGGAGATATTTAATCCAGGGATTTGCGTTTTAACTCAAAGTCCGCGGCTTCAGTTTATCACCGTGTGGAACTAAACTTGTCCGGCCTTTCAGCAAGGAGTCCATTTTTCATGGAGCACAATATTTTAAGAGTGAATCTCAGAAAATGAAATGGATATTATCATTCAAATAAACATCTCAACTTCAAAATAAAGAGTCATTACTCATGCAAAAAAAACCCAAAAAAAAAACACACACACACATTCAAATCCTCTGGAAAAAATATTGAAATTTTATGTTTATGGCTGTACGGTATTTTATGAGCAAGTAATAAACTTCTGTACTATAAATTTTAATGCTTCTGTAGGTCACTGTGTGTTTTTAATTTGCATAATCTCAGGTATCAGACTTTTATTGAGGGCAGCACTGTAGCCCAGTCATCAAAAACATATCTGATTTTCTATTAACGCCAGTCACCTTGAGATGATTTGTTCCAGCATCTGACATGTCAAGCTTATTAAATCTTTTCTCCCTCATAGCATATTTTGACTGCAAGTCCGACCATGTCTCACCTCCTTCTGCTGTTGCTGTTTGATTGATGACATTTTTTTCCAGTACCTAGCCTGTCATTATGATATCCATACTAAGTAGATGTGTTTAATGTATTCACAGATGACCCCTGATGTTTATTATGGAGGCAGGTAGTTGTCAGGGAGGAATGGACGCTCCCATAATTAGAATCCACCTTAAAGGAAAAATCATTTTTTAACTGAGAAAGTTAAAAAAAAAACAAACAAACAATGTGCCGAGTTACAAATGTGGTGAATTCCAGCCAGGACACCACAGTTTATTGGGGTCTGAGATGTTGATACAATACAGCGCTGTGAGTCGACCATCTGCATATGAGATTGTTTTTATTTTCCAGCGCTCACGTGGATCCCACTATTCTCCACACAGATAAATGCAACCTCATGTTCCCCCCTTCAAAACAGAGCCCACCGCACTGTCTGTCTTTCTCTCTCTCAGTGTCATTCCTTCCCCTAATATTCCAGAAATTGCAGCCATATGTGTGAGGGGACCCCAAGGTTCAAACCTACACCTTTGAGAAGCAGCACTATTATCACCAATTTACTTTAAAGTTTGAGTGTATAAAGAGAGGGAGCAATCACTCAGGGAGAGATGGTGGCAGCGGGTGGATGGAGAGAAGTTGAGATTAAAAAAAGAGACAGACGAGGTTAAGAGGGGTGAGCCCTCGGTGTGTTTGTTTGCATGTGGATGTATGTGTATGTCTGCGTGCATGCATTTGCCCCCCTGCAGCCGTCTATATCCCAAGGAAGATTGATTGCCTTCCAAGGATAATCTGTCCCAGACACTTTAAAGCACCCCCCCCCCACACACACACACACAATCAATCCTCATCATACTCCTCTCCCTTCTCACCCTTCTCTACCTTCCCTCCCCTTTGCTCTCCCAGCTGTTGTAACCTCGCCATCCTGTCTGAGCACCCTGTAACCTTCTGGCATTTCTTTAGCACTTTTCCTACCTTCCTAATGATTTCTTATCTTTATTTAAATATATACAAACAATTTACAGAAGAAAAGGAAGTGCGAAAAGCACAATCCAGGGCCTACATTCCACTTAAATCTATGGGTGAAGCACAGATATGTAACAGCTCACATGCCCGGAGGAAATGTATCAACGTCTCTGTTTGACTTTGACTATCTCTGAGCCTGGCTGGCTGTCTAAAAAAAAAAAAAAAAAAAAAAGAAAAAGAAGAAAAAAATAGCAAACTCTTTCCACAGCCAGTGTCCCCAGTAAAGCTTGATTTTGTTCTCTCCATGCTTATGTCTCAAGAATTTATGACACGGCTGTGTTACAAACCTCTTCCATCTGGCTTTAAGGTAGAAAATGAATAAAACATCTGACAGACACAGAGGCACCTTTGCTCTTCTTTTCTGGTCCTGTTTGCCCTTTTCACCCTTCCACCAATTAAGAAACTAAGAAGACAAGCATCTCTGGGTGATATATTAAGCCAAGGTAGTGGTTAAATCTCAGGTAAACAATGCTGCCTACCTCTACCTGTGCGTGACAAGTTCCTCTGCAGTGACTCGTGAAAGAAATAGATACCGCCCTTCACCAAATGTTCAGTTGTCCTATTGACACAACTTAATTATGACCTACATTGTGATTCTGCTATAACTATATAGCACACATGTAGCCCCCACTTTCTTCTTTAGTAACATGTAATTTCATAAATCGTTAAAGGAATGTATATTTTTTACTGTCTGAGACATATTCAGGTATAGCATTGAAGCTATAGTGAAGTGTTTCAGTTATGGAATGATGCTGGCAGAGTTTCAGTATTCCTATCAGATTTTGCTTGCCTCAGGCATGAGAAGCACTGCTCTGTACAAAACAGTTTTAGTTTATCAATATTTCTGGGATATCTTGGCTGAACAGTGCTCTCTTTGCCACAACATCTCATTTGATTAAAGGTTAGGACTGCCACTTGGATATTCCAAAACCATCTCATATTTTTTTAATTTACTTTTATGCTTTGGGTTATTGGGACCTGTTACATCACCTACCCCCTTCTCAGCTTCAGTCACGGGCTGCTGTGCTAAAATTCTTTTGTAAAATATCCTCACACAATTTTGGAATTCATTGTTTACTCAATGATTGCAAGACTTCCAGTCCCTCAGGTAGCAAAGCAGACCAAAACCACGATGCTTCCTCCACCATGCTTTATGGTTGGAATTTGGTTTACAGTGCAATTTTTATCTTTAAATATAGCATTAACATTTTGGCCATGGAGTTCAATTTGTGCCTGTTCTGTCCACAGAACATCTTCCCAGAGATTTTGTCAAACAGCCCAATGATATTCTGCAAGCTTAAAGACATGCTGTAGCATGCAGGTTATAGAGGACAAACATTTCAAACAGTTTGATATTTTCTGCAGGTATTTTGCTGTTGTCCTTGGGTTATTTGTCATCTCTCTCTCTCTCTCTCTCTGGACTGCATGCTGAATTTTTGGTGTACTCTGTATTGTCTTTTGAAATGCTTTTGTAACTTTTCCAGATTAATGAATCATTGTTTCTTCTGAGTTACCCAGGCCTAGAGACTTGCTGGTGACCCCCTGGCAACCTCTAATTGATGGCAGTCACTGTGAAATCAACTGCTAAAGCCCCAGTCAAGCAGACTGGTCAGTGACTCACAGGTAATGGCCATTTGGTGGGAAAAATGTGTATTCAATGATCTGTTGGCAAGAGGTTGCTAGCAATTGCTAGGAGAAATTCATTCCTAAGAGGTATTCGATGCTGCACTGAAAACCTCCTTATGATTGCTTTGGTCGCTAGCAGGTTGCCGCTGTTGCCCATAGTTTATATGGGAGATGCAGACTTGTCTGTAGTTACTAACTAACCACTGAGCATTAAAGAAACTATAAAAAGTGCAACACAAACAGGAAATGGAGACCATTCACCTTCAAAACAAGCATTTTGCATTTTGAAACAAGTATCCATCCATCCTCTTATCCTGTTCAGGGTCGCAGGCTGGAGCCTATCCCAGCTGACATAGGGTAAGAGGCAAGGTACACCCTGTACAGGTCACCAGCCTGTCACAGGGCTAACACAGAGATACAGGTAACCACTCACACCTATGGGCAATTTAGACTGACCAATTAACCTAACCCCACTAACTGTATGTCTTTGAACTGTGGGAGGAAACCCACACAGACATGGGGAGAACATACAAACTCCACACAGTAAGAGGCCTGGCCAGGGCCAAGGTAGACTTGAACCCAGACCTTGTAGATGCTATTCCACCTGTGAGACAGCAGTGCTAATCACCACGCCACAGTGCTTCCTTTGAAATGTGTATATTTCAGCAATAAGTCCCAACCTTAACTTTGAAGGTGAACGTTCTCAGTTTCTGGTTTGTGACACATTTTTTAAAGTTTCACTTCTGCTTAGAGACTAAGTTTGGCAAGTTTGTGCATTAAGTATTTAAATTATATTATTAGTATTTAAACTGGACACTGCTGGCCAAGCAGCCAAATAAAATGACTTAAAATGCTTCGTTTGATCAAATTGGCATGATAATAATTGGATACAATATACTCTAACATCATTAAACACGTGTGGACCTGTAGACACAACTGCCACCTTAAGCGTAGTTTGGTCAAAGAAAAAAAAATCTGACAAAGAGAGCTCAGAACTTGTCGAACCAGATCTGATGTAGCAGCACTTGAACTAATAAACACTGAAGTCAAAACCAAAAGTCTCAGTCATGGCAAAAAGCCTCAGTACTTAGAGCGAGGTTAATTGTGAAAATGATGCCCTGCTTTCCTTGAACTCCCGCTGAACCTGCTCACAGCCTCCAAATGATGCCCCTGTATGTGTGTCTGACCCCTGTGTGGAAATAACAACCACAGTTGTGCTTGGGAAATTGCAGGGTATGAGTGGAGTTAACTTGAAGTACTCATGGCTGAAGCCTCTGCTGGGAGGAAAAAAAACACACTGTTGCTATTAGCGTGTAAGCCTGCCTTTAACAAATGGCTGATCTGTTGTGACACGCTCTTCTTTTCCCTGGTGGATCTGGGACAGCGCTGGTGCAAAGACCGGTCTCTGTTGGTTTGGCTTAGAAAGCCACAAACTGTTGTTGATGAGATTTGTTAAGTATGAATTTAAGCTAGACTCAAAACTATAAGCTGGTTTTGTTCAACAAATTAACAACTACAGATTTAGGATTTGAAGTTGGGATTTGTTTTGTTTTTTTCTCATCTCATCTCAAGTCATGTCTTTTAGTAAATTTTATACTTACACAATGGCATGTTAGATCCACTAAATTTTTACACACACACACGTGTGCGTGCACATGTGTGTAAAAATGCTTGAATGATTTATAGGTCAGTGATGAGTGACTTAAAAAAAATGGTCAGATACAAGGACTGTACTGGACCCAAGAACTTTTGCACAGTTCTATATGTTACAGTGAGTATAACATAGAAACTCATAAGATGATCAATATATGAAATCATTAAAATGCCACTGAAATATTAAACTGGTGTATTTGGTTGTATCAGCTTTCATTCTGGTGCTGGACTCTTAAACTCCATCTACCAGGTGTTCAAGATGAAGCGATGGAATATGTTTAAGTGTTGATTTTGCTCCAAAAACGGGGAAAAAATTCATATCCTGTCAAAATGCAAAATGATTCATATTAAAGCATAAAATGAAAACATGCTGAGGTTACTTGATTTGACAAACCATGTTTGTAAAGCCTGAAGATAAACCGTTTGACAAAGGAATACTAATGTACGCACATGTTTTCAATTTTAGAGAAAATGTAGGACATTACCTTGAACCATTAAGAAGCTGTGTTGCATGTTTTCCTCCTTATCTTGTGTGTCAAGTGTCTTCAAATACACTGCTTACTAAGTGTATTAGAGTGAGTGCTTAAATGCCACAAAGTATTTTCAAGTACGGGTGTCACTCTTGTCAGGCTGAAGATATCACATGTTGGCATGAACCTTTGTTTTGTTTAAACGGGATCGTTCAGAGGCTTTGAGGCAGGAGTCAGATCTCAAGATAAAGCATTGTTTTGGCCAGAAAAGCCTGCAGTCAGGATATACTAAAACAAAGACTGTCAGCATCCTACTCCACTGTGTTTTATTAAATGCCACCTGTTTGCTATTTTTTAAGATGTAAACACACTGACATAATCCTTATAGACTGTATATAAATGATGGCTGTAGCTTCTGGGTCTGAGAAGTGAAGATAATGTGGAAGAGCCTCATATATGAATTCAGCAGGGGGATGACTCCTCTGGTTGCCAAACCAAGTCAGATCGTACAGAAGTTTGTGAAACAATGATCCTACTTCTGCCTTGATTTATTACCTCAGTAAATACTCCCCTTATGAGTTTATGGTCTCAGTGGGTAGTTTCAAATCATCTTTAATATCTTATTGTGTAAATTTTGTCAAATACAGCTCCATTTAGAGTAACATAGAGGATAAAGCAGGCTGTGCTTTAGTGAATGGGTAGCTCTTTTTTTTTTTTTTGCATTGAGTTGAATGATACATTATTAATCCCACAATGGGGAAAATTTTTAATATTAGCAGCAGCTGCCAGTCAAAAATTCAGTTAGGAAAAGTGTTCAGAGTGAACTAAAACAACAAAGTTTGGGCAGGTAAAACTAAAACAGCTGAGGTAAACTGCAGGAATAAATATTTCTGGGTTCATTTTTAATATATACAATTTATATTTGTACAGTTTAAAACATTAGCACTGATATAGAAACTGAAACAAAATTGCTGTGAATTCAGTTCTGGTTAAAAACTGTTACGCATCCCAATTCAAACACATGACAGAGCCTGGCAGGGAACTCTCATATTACTCAACAATAACATTCATTAGTGATGAAATTATTACCCTGATGCAGTTTTTATTGGCTAGCTGCACCTTTCACATGGCCAAGAAGAAAAGAAAAATGGCAAAGGAAGGGAAAATTTAACTCAGAGGCATTAAGGCATTATCACACGCTAATTTGGACTCATTTCACTAAATCCTGCTGTATGGAATTCAGTCTAGGACATTGCTCAGCCTCTTATAAGGACATTTAATCCAGGCTGAAGGTGATGGCCTGTGACAGTAATAACCAGCCACCTAGTGACACCGACCACCACTCCAGAAAAAATGTCCTCACACGTCTTCTGAAATTCACACTGAATGTCGCAGTCCTGTGCCAGCAAAGTGTAAGTCATGAATGAGATCATTTAATTTGTTTTCCAAGACAAATTGTGGTTTAAACAGTCATTCTCCTCAGTGGATGAACAGCTATTAGCAAACAAAAAACCCTCCATCTAACTGCCTTGAGATGGACCCATGGGTGGAGATGTGCAATCAGGGTAATGAATCCCTTTGGGGGCGACAATGATCAGAAATATGAAAATTATAGTTTCCATCATGTATATCCTTTAAGTCCTACTTAATGTGGGGAATGTTTTCTTGTAGGTTGGGTTTGCAACAAGGACTCCACGCCTAAGGACCACACGGCACAATCAGTGACATATCAGTAACATGCAGTATAGTCAGCTCCTTTACTCTGTTCCTAACAAAAACCAAGGCCAGTGTGCTTTTTAGCAAGAACTCAACTGCCTTTTTTTCTTGGGTTTTGTCTATTGTTACAGGAGGAAATCTGTCCTTAATCAGCATTGTGCTCCAAGGGGTGGTTCAACGGTACTTTTCATGATGAAATTGTATGCTCAATGGTAAAACCTCAGGCCAGAAACGATAAACATCACAAACATGTGTTTGTTTGCTTGCCAGCGAGGACTTAAACATGTGGATGCGGTGTTGTGAATTGGTGATACTGAGACATAGAAAGCCTGATGCTTGTGGGGAATAGATTAGTTACAGATTTCCTCTTTTTCCCTTCTTTTTCCTCAGTTGCGTACTCAGTGGCCATTGGTCACTAAAACCTGCTATCAAAGGCATGTGTGAAGCCCCTCTTTCTGACTGCAAAACGGGCATTGTTCCTCCATTCACAATGACAGTGCCAAAAGCTTGATTCCCACCCTTTGGTCCATTGACCTGTGGAATACAGGTCCCACAGGAGTGCTGTAAAAGGCAAAGCGAGGATTGTTCTTACAAGTAAAATGTTACTGCGGGAGCATGAATGCTACTGACTCATCACAAAACTCCAGTAGTTTAATCAGATTTCTCATCCATCACAATCTTGTGAGCTGTGACTTTACCTGATGGAACTGTATGCAATAATGCAAATGCCCAAATGAGTCAGTTCAGGCCGTTCATGGGCTCTCACCTGCCAGCTCTTTAGTACAAAACCTGTGTAATGTTGGATTGAGCCCCTGTGACAATAAAGCAGTTAACTGTCTGGAGAATTCACAGAGTGCAAGCGGGTGTCATGTGTCCTACCTCCTGCCAGGCACCACCCTTCACCTAGATCAAGCTGAGTAGCACACAGATGCCTGCTGTGAGCTACGTGTTTGTAAGGGCATATCCGGGCAGGATTTTCCCAAAAGTATGATGGAAAAGTGCTAAGCTAGCTGCTTCCCAGTTTCTTATCAAGAGTTTAATGCATCCAGTTTCCTTTTGAATCCAGTTTTCATGCTAATCTAAGTCCCTGCTGGCAGTGCTATTGATCTTTTTTCTAACTCTCAGCAACAAAGAAAATTAGAACATTTCCAATGTCTGTTCTGTTTTCTCATATCTTTACCTTTCCCTTTATTTGTCTCCCTCTCATCCCATTTCTCTTCCTTCTTTGCTGTGCTTAGATACCTTTACTGAAAAGGATCTGATTCAGCCTAATCTGATTATCAGTCTAAGCTTGCCTTCGTTGTTATCTTAGTGTACTTGTGCGTATGTGCGCACGCTTTCTCGGTTCCTGCGTATTTTACACGCTGCATACTCTTACAGTTTGTACATGCACACAGACATCACTGTGGATTATCTGCGTAGGTGTCTGCATCTATGTGGGCTAGTTCTGACAAAGGCAGCGAGGCACGTGTGAGGCCAGATCGTGCCGTCTTGCCCACCCACCCCATTCTCCCATGCCTGACTGGGAGTGTGGGAATGTGTCATTTGATATCACCTCCAGTAGGACCTGTGAGGACAGGGCAATGCAGCATGAGTGGGACGAGTCTTGATCTGATCAACCCAGCTTTGCAGATTGGAGGAAAGTGAAAGGACTGATATTTTACAGGGTGAAACTACACTCTACTTCACATCACTGTGTAGTTCACAACCTTAAAGTGGAGTTGGTTCTTGTTTTAGCAAGCTGAAACAAATGATGCCCAGCAGATGTAGGAACTTGGACTATGCATCAATTTAAATTCTTTAAGAACCGGTAACAGCTGCTCAGGGGCTGCCTCTGGAGCTGCAGTGGAAATCACCTCATGGCTGTCCCAAATGGACACCATGGAGAAAATTAAAATCAGTGTCACACACTTTATACTGAGTCAAGTCCAAGTTATATTGAAGCTGTTTTGGCAGTTTATAATGGGCCAGCACTCCATTACGAAACGGATGCAGGTGTTTTCTTTAATATATGGAATTCCTATAGTCCAAATCAGCACGTCGTCATTTTTGTTTTTCCAGTGTGTAAGTGTGTTTTACACAGCCTTATTTAGAAAACCTTCAAGGTCAGAGAGCGACTCAGAAACCTCAGTAGTAAGGTTTTTCTTTTTCTTTTTTTTTTGTGGAGTTTTAATTGTGGAAATCTCATATGAAATATTTACTGTGTGGATAATCTTGCCTTATTTAATAGTAAATTGCTCCACTATAAAAGCTGCTTGTTGCAAACTGTGTCACACATCTACCTGCTGCTGAAAAAAGGTTGATCACAGCTGTAAGACTTGGTGGTGTAGTCACGAGTGAAGTTGTGGTGCATTAAACCCAAATGAAAACGGCAGAATAAAATGTTAATGCTTTTGTTAGTATGCAGTTCCTCATTTCATCCAAATCACTTATCAGCCACAGAACACTTCAAACTCAGCTTGCCCGACCGTCACGTGCTCTCAGAACCAAAGCGGTCTGCCTTAAAAAGCCATTCAAAGCCAATTAAGTCACTTTGTTAGCAGATGAGGGGAGGATGAAAGGCAGAGGAAGGGCTCTAGGAAAGATGCAGAAATACACCAGAGAGAGAAGATAAACCTAATGTGAGCTGAAAATAGTGAGACATCATCATGAGTAAGATAAGGTGGTCAAACCAGAGAGAGACAAAAAAAAAGAAGAGAGAAACAGAAATATAAAATATAAAATACTATGAATTATTCTTTTCAATTTTTTCTTAAATGGGTGTTTTCATGTTTATGATGAAGGGGGAGTTTGGTGGGAATAATTAGTGTTTACAAACTTTTTATCCTTTGCTCTCAATGAGGTTGTCAGCACCACAAATCCCAAACGAGCTTTTCACAGGCGAGAATTAAAGGGAATTAAAGAGACGGCTTACGTTATTCCTCATAAGCACACTGTTTTCTTTTACTAACTCTAATCAGCCACATTGTTTAGATAAGCTTTCTTTAACCACTTTATTCTAAACAGCCCTAAGTGGGGCAATTTCCCTTTCTCTCCTATGCCTTTTGTCCCTGTGGAGTTACAAGAAAACACACGAAAAGGTTGACAAAATAACCCAGATGTGACAGAAGTAAAGAATCCTTGCGTTGTAGAGTGCTGCAAGTACCTCAGCAGATGTTCAGATGCAATCATGCTTTATCTTGATTTGTTCCTTGAATGCTGAATAATCCTGCATGAGACCATTTTCCTGATCTTCTCTGACAGATTGTGGCTGTATGTTAAAAAAAAAAAAAAAAGAAATCTCAGATGTAGAGGGTGACTCCTGTACAAAATCATGTAAACTAAGTGTGCAGCTACTCAGCCCTTATCTTGATGAATCACGCAGACTTCACAAAAGTCAGGAGTTTGAGCCTAGAATCATTCCTGAAGTCCTGGCTAAGGTCAACACACCATGAGCAACTTTTTCCAATGCTATACGCACGACAGTTCAAACTGTCAGAGCCGAACAGCGTTGTTGAAATAAGCTGATGAATTTCACACCCTGGTCTCTTGCCAGTGTGACAAAGCCCTGCAGAAGTGATCGAATATTTCATGCATGGGATGTGCTGCAGTCAGCACAGCCATTTCTTTCCCATGGCATGTGCAGCCATTTGCAATGGAAGCTATTATTATGGGTCAGAGTGATTTGGCAGTGGCAGCTGATAGTATGTCAGACCTAACTTTTGCTAATTAGCACTAAATGCAAAGCAGAGCTGACTGTCTCAGATGATTCCACTGAGTACAGCTATTGTGGAATCCATTTTGATCTCATAATGCTGATAGATGAAAAGTCAAGGTTATTTGAGGTTACTAGATTTATGGCAATCCATCCAAGTGTTGAGATATTTCACGCAAAAGCACAATGTCAGATACTAGAAGATGGGTCCATTTCAGTCTGAGTGAAGTAAGTCTTGCTGTCAGATGTTGAACACAAGGTTTAATATGGACATCTGGGTACCCTCAGATTTGCTGTGACTGCATGACCTTTTCAGTGCATCACAAGGACACCAGCTACAGAAGAACTGCAACCAGAATACAACTGGACTAGGAAATGGACCCCCCCCCCTGAAAAATCCTACTTGACTTTGTAATATACAGCATCTTGATTGTGTAAAATAATGTCTTCAGTCTGTGGATAATGGTAAATCAAATGTGTTACATCAGCTTATACCACACAACAACTTTTTATACTAGCTTAAAACTTATCATCAACCTAATACTTAGAAGCCAACATGGCAGTTTCAGAAAACACAAGCTGCATCTACAAGAACTAATTCTCTTTTTTGCATCCATCCACCCACCCATACATCCATCCATCCAGCCCAGAGCTCGTGGCCATAGATGAGGATAGTAACGTAGGTGTTGACGCTTTCACACTCAGCTCTCTCTTCACCACAACAGATCGGTACAGCGTCCGCACTACTGCCGATGCTGCACCAATCCATCTGTCAATCTCCCACTCCACTCACCACCCAGTGATCAACAAGATACTTTACCTCCTCCACTGGGGACAACTCCTCCCTGACCCAGGGTAGGTACTCTGTCATTTTCTTGCTGAGCCCCATGGCCTCATACTTGGAGGAGTCCATTCACATGTGGCTGCAAGCTACCCCAGTGCCAGCTGGGGGTCACCTACTGATGAAGCCAAAAGGACCAAATCATG
This sequence comes from Pterophyllum scalare, assembly GCA_024447675.2. Taxonomy (NCBI): domain Eukaryota; kingdom Metazoa; phylum Chordata; class Actinopteri; order Cichliformes; family Cichlidae; genus Pterophyllum; species Pterophyllum scalare. The sequence goes on along the minus strand of JAMQGT020000275.1, from coordinate 117,267 downwards.
CAAAAAAAACAAAACAGGAGTGATCATAAGCTCACCAAACCAGAAACCCTTCGCCGCTTAGCTGTGCCTAGAAATTTTGTACATAAAAGTTATAGACAGAGGGTTTTTTTTAACAACAAACCTTTATTTTATTTTTATTTTATTTTACCACAAAAAAAGTTCTAGGTCATTCCTAGGTCTAATCTGTTTGGGGTAAAAAAAACAAACAAACTATACAATTAATGTGTATAGTTACTAAAGAATGGGGAACAAATCTGGAAGGCCTAGCAAGATTTTCTTAGTACAGACCCTTTGTGACTGTACTAAACCTGACACGTTGATTTCTTTTAGGGAAAACGGATTAATTTAGTCATCAGGCTTTCCATGTTTTGTTTTTTTTTCACTCTAAAGGATTTTTTGTAGCAAGGCAATATAACTGGTGTCAAATCTCTTCAGTGATTAACACTGGAAACACTGAACATTTAGTGCTCTCTGAACAACAGTGAGCAAAATCCTCCAGTTGAGAGTCTTGTCCAGCCTATGAGTCATTCTCATGTTTTATGTTTAGTAATATACAAGCAGTACAACTGTATTTCTCCCAGATCCACTTTAACATGTAACTACTCCAACACAAACCCTTCTGTCAGAAGACAAGCTGTACTTGCCCTTTGATTATATCTATTTTGACAGGTTGACTATGTTGATACAGGAGATGAATCCGTTTGGGATAAATTGACTACAACGGATGTTCTTGTGTCTGTATCTGAATGCGCTGAACTCCTATAAGAGATCAGGGAGCCATGCAGGCTTTGTGCTCTTCCAGAGAACCATGTCAGTGAAAAAAGGCAGGGCATGGAGGTTGACTTATCCTGTGTATTTGCTCAAACCATAGCAAGGTACTGATAAGAGTTTGTTGGGGTGTTAGGGATCAGTCATGGCACTGTTTTGTATTGTATTGCTACAGAGTGGTTATATTTTATCATTCCAAACATCTACAATATTCATGTTGGTTTCTCCCTGTGTGGCCTTCTCCAAACCAACTGCACATGATCCCATCTGTTGTTGCACTCAGTTGTTTCTGCTCAACAGAATGCCACCAATTCAGTGTTTTCGTGTTCCTTTTATGATGATGATTATGATGAATGATTTTTTCTCATTCTCTTGTTTTTTTCTCCTTCTAACTGGGCCGAGTCCACTTCCTCTGCAGAACAATCATTTTTAAAGAACCACACACACAAATGCCTGTCAGGTTTTTCCAGATGCTCCAGCACAAAGGCACCATTCTTGGAAAATCTCCCCTCACACTTAATTTAATTAGACACTGAACTGTTCCTGCTTCTAAGCCCTTTTGTTTTTTGTCGTCTGTACCCTCTTCACTGGCAGTTACAGTAATTTGGGTTTATAGCCCAGCCGAGTGATGGTCAGCTTTTCTGAATTGAGTTTAGAGACTGTAAATTTCTCATGTGGAGGCTGGCAAAGAATGCATGTAAAATAGACTTTTAAACTGTGGTTGGAGTCTGGTGGGGCATCTCTGTATTGAGTTATGTCTGGAAGAAAGGGTAGTGTCCATCTAATTAACTATGAATTAAACTACTGCTGGTGGTTTTGAATTATTCATCTCTTTTGTAGGCAATGGTAACACAGTTAGTGACCCAAAATGATGCATAGAAGAAGACTTCTAGTTAAAGCCAGTGACCATTTTAAAGTGTAATGACTCCACTCTGTGGTGATGTCATCAACATGTGATGTTCCAAGCCATGAGCATTAAATAGGCATGGCTCATTTTTTAACTCAAGCTTCATTTTGATCTTAGACACACAACTGTAAAATGCTGTGACTGCATTTTGTGCAGTTGTGAAGTCAACAGAGAGACAAACAGCAATACGAGCAATCATATTGCAACTGATAAAAACAGATGTAAACATTGCAGGTTTACATATGCACTGATGATGATGATGCTACTGAGGCCACTATGTGGCCAACACAAGACTGGAAAAAGGTTTCCTGACCAGATGAGTATCAATTTTGATGCAACATTCAAATGCTAGGGTCAGAAATTTGACGTAAACAACATGAAAGCATGGATTATTATTATGATGGAAAGTGTGATGGAAATATTTAATATTCTGCTCTATTCCAAAGGAAAAAACAGCCCAACGCAATCACCTTGCTGAAAAAACAAAAAAGTATTTTAAACATTGAGAAATTAGCAAGAGCACAGAGCAACAAATATGTTGCAAGTGGCTTAAATATGAAGGTATGGGCAATGCATGTTAAGGTCACAGCTGTTCTTTACATAAAGACAGCCCAATGTTATTGAGATGGATTCATGAGCTTAGGTGATGTCAGAGTCAATTTGTTTTTCATACTTTTCAAAATAGTAACCTAAACCAACTGTTGCCTGGTAGGTATGAAATCAATCTAAACCCTACAGTATACTTTGGCAGTCACAGGAAGTGTACGTGCTTTGTGGTTAAATGGCTCAATGAAGCTCATAGAACTATGAAACTGTGCAGTGCGCACTCAAAAACAATATAAGATGGGATGGTTGTGTTGTTATGCAGATGTAACAGCTACTTTTGCAGATGACTGCACGATTTTCAGCAAATATAAATTACATTTTCTTATTGCACAGATTTTAAGTCATGCAAGGACACATATCTTCTCACATCAAGACACATGTCTTCATAAACCCATTTAATGCTATTCTTGAACATTTATTTGCAGTCAAAGGAAACAAATGAGATGCATGGGTGAAGCTGATTCACCCTGTGTTCATGCTAAGCTAATCTAATTCTAGCCTTGCCCTGACTTCTGGTTTCCAGTGCTGACCGGAGTTTCAATTTCCCAAACGTTCCTTCATGATTTGTTAGATTCCTGAAGGGAGAGAAAGTATGATGATAAACAAAGATAATAAGAGAAAGTAAAGCTGGAGTGAAAAGAGTGGCACTAGCTAAACACTGGCAAGATATATTTGCCACAGGCCCAACTGATTGGGTAGACACAGAGAGAATAACAGCATAAAGTATGTGCGATATCCAATTTTAGCAGGCTATAATGTATTTGTAAGCTTACATCTATGATAAATAGAGCTTTTCCTTTCCTCAACATATTATCTAATTGTCTAAGCATGGCCACATGTGAGATACTGTGTAGATAATTTGGTGTATGGCGATATCAGCGGGTCATATGTAAACAATATGTCATTCCTTTGTAAAACAAAGGGGAGAGTTAATGGAATGGAGCGTGGAACTTTACAGAAAGGAGGGGGCAGCAGCAAGGAAGTGAAACAGATGAAGGGGGTTTAAGGCAGATAGGAGCAGAATATTTAAGTGCATCAGGAAACAACGATGGTCCCTCAAAGGTCCTCAATAACCTCTATCAGGACAGGAGGCTGCTCCATCAATCACTATGAAGACAGCTCTTTCTTACTTTCATCCTCGGGCACTAAATCCAACAGACGCAGCAGCGCAGCTGCTCCGAAGTGGGCTGCCTGCTATTTTCATTCCTATCTCTCCATGAGCACACACGTTTTGCAAATGCACACACACAGCTGGGATTTAGTCAGCAAGGTAATTACAGGACTACAGGCAAACTCCAAACCAGTTACACCACCAAGGAGCTGATTGATGTGAAAGAGTGAGGTTGATGGCAATGAAAGGACACAAGACGCCAAAGCTCAGCAATGTGCTTCTTAAGATCTGTGAGTGTGTGTATGTGTGTGTGTCTGTGTGTGTGAGTGAGAGAGAGAGAGAGAGAGAGACAGGCTGAAAAAGACCTAAAAATTACAATACATTTTACAGAAAATAAACATTATTGATTCAGTGACTTAGAGATGATCTTCAGTAAATATTACCTGTTTGACACTATAAAACTTCTCTATAAAGGTCATCGGTTGCTATAGTCAACACTATAAAGAGAGATAATTTTTGAGATACAGTTTCATGTCTGAATGATAAATGCTGTGTGAATCTAGTAGTTTAGCTTGTGATAAAGAATGGACTGGAGAGCCTGAGAACCTGGTTACGTTCAATGACACGCATGTATTGGGTTGTGGCGGTGCAAAGTGTCTCAAAGAAATAGCTGCAACTTTATCCCAGTGCTGTTTTGTGGCAAATCCATGTGCAGAACAAAACCAGTCAAGTGGATATGGCATGTGGTGAAAATTTGCATCTGCCTGTCAAAAGTCTGGATGCAGTAATGCCTGGAGTCTTGTTGCCACAGTGAGGCTGCCAGGACTGTGGTCAACAATGACTGTCCACGTAAATGCAGATTTAAAAAAAAATCACACCTTGTTGACATTAGATTGCTATTTGTTTACACTTTATTTATTAAATATTAAATGCAACCCACCCCCAAACAGAAAAACAAACAAACAAACAAAAGTATAATAATTAGCACTGCATCTGGACAGTATAAAACATTGATGTAGCAAGAAAAGAAGAAGTCAATGCGAAAGCACCTTGAACCTACATTCTATCTGAAGGCCACCAGATGGGCTATAGGTGTGGCTGCAAAAAGACTTCAGTCCTATAGAATCCTATGGGATAACAGCTTCCTATCTTGACCTCTGTAAACACATTCCTCATTCATTTTGGGTCACATTGAATACAAAATTGAGTCTATTCTGCAAATCTTGGTCATTCTATGTTTCAGAAAAGAGGATTATCCCTGGTATGTTCACTGGCTAAGTGTGTAGCTAAGTTGTTAATATTGATACCAATGTTGGTATTGTTATTGATCAATACCAGTGTAATGAGATCAATACTTTAGCTTCAGTTTCTCTCCTGTTTGCAGTGCTGCAGTTTCAACAAAGATGCGAGCTGTCTATTTAAGTGCCGCTCCTGTCACTGCACAGAGCAGGCACACTTTGCTCCTCCCCTCCCCACAATGTTTTGACGTTATACTGTCATGTGACACGTAACATATTTTACTTGGGGGAAAAAAGACGTTGACGTTAAATGTTTTATAATGTGTTATAATGTATTTAAGAAAAAATCTAAAAAAAATTAGTGAATGAAAGGATATTTTTTATTACATTTTGTGTTATACTTTCTGAACACTGAATTTTTTAAAATTTGTTCTTGAGTGATCATTTTGTACACTTTAGTTAAGAAAAAAATCCAGACATCACAATGTATGGGGAAAATAGCTTTGTTACTGTTCTATTGTTTCAGAACAAAAACTTTTATTTTGATAAAGTATTTTCTATTTATCTATAAACTTTGCCCAGTTCTATTCTGGGTTTTAATTAATTAATGATCCAAAGGAAAAAAATCACGAAACACTTTAGCATCATGAAAATTCTTCCTAATTATTCAAAAGTATCAGTAACAGTATTGGCGATACTGGCCCCGTATTAACTTGGTGTCAGATCGATACCAAATCTTGCAGTATCGCACACCACTAGTCATCACTTGTTTGTTTCTACAAAGCATTTATAACCTGACGCACTGTTCCACTCCTGCCGAGACTCCTACACCAGCTCTGATGCGGCAGTATTGTCTGACTGGTGACACCTATCGTTTAGGAGAATACTGCAGTGGCTACCTGCACTGTAACGATGAGCATAAATGGATGTGGCTGTGATAATTTCGGCGAGTATATTGGGGCCTAAAGGTTTTGGTTAAAATACCCATTTTTACAACTTCAACATCAGCACACATTTTGCTAGCAGTTATTCAAATAGCCACTAGAGGCCACCAAACTTTAAAATGTAAAAGGGCGTAATAGAGACTTGCACAAGCAATCTGTCTGGTCATCTACTAGCTTCAGATGTGAGACACTTTTGTCTATCTTCAAGTAGGCCCAGTTTTTCTAATAAACATTGGTTGCAGTGCTGCAGTCTGGAGCTAGCAACAGCAGTGCTGTGGTCCCTCTCTTTTTCTTTCTCAAGGAGAGATGCCATTAAAAATAATGAGCTTTCTTCCACTTCTCTGTGCTTTGCAGTCAGTGAGATTCTTCTGCTCTGGCACAGAGTGCTCAGTGTACCCGGGCAGAGGTTTAACAGTTTTTTTATCTTAACTTTTACAGTGTGAGAAAAATTCCCAGTTGTAGCAAGTAACCCATTAAGGGCTCATGTGGAGGCAGTTTACCACAATCCCGCTGGTGTGTCAGAGTGTGTAAAAAGTTGGGTCACAAACAGGGCAGGAAATTAACTTTTTCCACTGACTGGACATAGTGGCTTGTCACATCCAAATGTTAGCAACAGCCATTTCTTATATTTTAGCAGCCAGATGTGTTATAGCTTTTTAAAATGTATTTTATCTTTAAAATTTCTTTTAAAAAAAGCTATGTTGGAACCGTGCTTTTCTTTTGCAGCCAGAAATGGAATTTGGCTTATGGTTATAACATTAATTTTCCACACAAAAAAGGGATATCCTTAAACTCTAACTGGCACAGCAGGTTTGCTGTTTTTCACTGCTGTCTGAACCACAGTCAAACTGGGCTTCAGTGCTGCTCTACACATCTGCATCACATCATTTTAATAAAAAAGGAATGCTATAAAAGCTATACACTATCTTGAGATCATCATTTTCATTTAGACACACTACACCACACACTGTGGATTGACATCACACATTTCGTCATCATCTGTTTGTCCTATAGATCTAACATCTGCTACCAGTGCCGCTCCCGCAGCAATGCAGCACTAACGTATCCATTAATCAATCTTGTTTCACGCTTGTTTATTCCCCTCCTTTCCACTTGTCAATAGCACAGCTGCAGTTATCAGGTCAGTTCATTTTCCACAGGCACGCATCTCATGTGGGACACTGGAGTACAAAATGGGTGACAGAGCAGCCTCTGGGCAGCCAAGAGGTCCTGTGGTGTTACCATATAATGGCACTGTCCGACAATAAAAGGGCAAGACCATGTGCATTTTCACATTTAGAAGAAAAAATATGCCCCATTGGCTCATGTACAGACCAAGAAATTTACTTGGAAAACCCCAACTAAATCTAAAAATATTCTCTTTTCAGTGGGACACACTGCAGCTTCTCTGTTCCAAAACACAACAACCAGGAGATCCAAGCAGAATCAGACAGAGCTTAAGCAAGTGATCCACAACTTATTTACTTAAATTATTTTTAAATGGCATCATAGATAACAACACATAAAAAATGTTAAATGGAAATCTGTTTATGTTTCTTGTTTCTGAAAAAAAAATATCGGCCCACATAATCAGATTTTTAAATCACCAAATATCGGTATTGGTATCAGTCCTAAAACTCCTATATCAGTCGGGCTCTATTAAAGGTTCCCCCACGTGGATTCAAAATACCTTTTTTCAAAAGGCTAAATCATCCATTTGTGAAATGTGAAATTCATGTGGTAAAGTAATTTCCAAAATTTTTCAAAGGTCTGGTTTTGATAACAACTGCTCTCTGTTTAGTTTAATTTATTCGCCAATGACAAAAATCCAGTCCAAGAAGCTCCTCTGAACTTGATGCAACACTTGAATAAACAAATGCCTTAAATGTAAGTGTGCGATCAGGTTCATAGCAGTGCAAGAAATGTTTTCTTTTATTGGGGAGAGTCAAAACATATTTTGACACAGTAACAATAGCAACATTGCTCGTCCTTATCCCACCTCCCATGACAGTGATCAGCCTCCAGTCTGGACAATACTCAGCAGTGGCTCCTGCATTAATGTGTTAGACAGGAGTTAGAAACAACAGCAATACACAGAGACAGATACAGAGACAGACACAGTTACAGACAAGATCAAAACAAACACAGGTACACCTGCATATCTGTGTCTGCTCTACTAACAATGCTGTGCACCACCTGCCAATCAACCAAGTGGAGGACAAGCAGTTTAGAGAGGTCAAATGCCACTAGAATGTTTATTGGTCCAATCAGTGTGTGTGGCCATGTGTGTGTGTGTACATGGGTTGTATTTGTCAAACCAGAAACAGCAGCATGCACATCAACAATGGTCCTTAATGCACGAGTTGCATATTGCGTTTTTATTGTTTTGCAACAAATTCATAATTGATTTTGCTTACTTTGCTTATTTCTTTCATTGTTCCACATCATATAACGTTCTCTCTTTCCATCCTATTGGGTTTCCTCTTCCTGGGTAACTACAGGAGCTTCCAAGATTATTGATGCCTGAGTAAGCAACAACCAAAGTTCAATCAGAAAAAAAAAAGCCTGAAACCTGAGAGTGAATTACATTGCTCCCTCATTTGATGGTGTCTTTTGGGCCATGTCCTGCATCTCTCTTTGTGATGGGAAACACTTCACACTATATCAGTGTTAAATGTGTCTTGTAACTCCTGACTTCCTTCTCATTCTCAAGCCTTTTCTCTGCCTTTCAGCTAGTGAGACATATAATAAATTTGTCATCTTTGCTGCTGAAGTGGGTCAACATTTCTCTACAGCTGGCTGGAACAGGAATTAGCCTGAGGGTGAGGAGAAATCAGTCACCTCGTGTGTCAGTCACTCTGTGCCTGTGATGTAGAGTGAGACTGCTCGCCACTGCTTTTAATCTGCAAGCGAGCTAGGCCTTAATTAACTATCAGAACATCTTTAATGAAGGTGCTGTTCAATATATTGTTAATTCCTATGACTTTCTTTATTATTAAAGTTCCACTGTAAGAAGTTTCAGAGCGTTCTTTAGCACTTTTGATGTTCAAAATATTAACAGCAAGCTGCTGTTCACCCCTGCGGTATGATATCTGGTATACTTAGTACACCTGCGCCCTTTGACTCCTGAGGCGAGAAACGTGTATTAAAATGTAGTTCTGTAGGTTGTAGTCTGTGCGCTCTTTCCCAATGGAAAAGCATGCATGTTTGCCACAAAAATCTTCAACAAGTGAAGAAACTCATTAGTGCTAATGTATCTCTTTAGCAGACAGATTAGCTCTCAGGCAGATACTTTATCAAGCAGTGCGATGGTTTGATGACAGGCTGCATGTCAGAACCCACCTAAAACAACAACACTCATATAGTCAGTCATTTTTCATATTACTTACAGTAATGGGTATTAAGGATAGCTCAAAGATATAGCCAACATGAGTTATTCATAAGAGTAGTTTCATATGCAGCTGTCTGTAAACATTCTCATCAAAATTCCATAAATTAGTCACAGGAGGCAAAGTTGACTTATTTTTAATCCAGATCGAAAGCTGCCCCTCAGCAACATAATTACACCACAGTTTTATGCTTCGTTATATTTTTTATTGGTTTTTAAAATGCCTCTCATTGGTCCACTGTTCTATATTTAACGAGAGTGGATCATATGGACTGGAGTGATGGATTCAGTCACAGAAAACGAGTGCAGCGTAATCCTAAACATTATCGTTAACCTCTCAGCTATGTGGGGCAGCTGCTGTTCTCTCAGATAAGACGCCAGTTAAGTTTGGAAAATGGCAAACTGGTGCACATTGAAGTACCTAAATGTTCATACTTTGTAAATTAGTTTAAACCACTTTAATATGTGACACTGTAGCACCAGTGGTACCTGTGGTATTTGCTTGACTTTTACTGTGTGCTGTCGCCATCTGGTGGTAACTGGTTGACAGTATAATCAAGCCATAACAGTGTGTTCCAAATGGAAACGTGTCTTAACGGGAAGTAAGCTACATGCAGACTAAATCCAACACATTTGTACAACACATTGCCTTGTCAGCCTATAAATAAAAGAACACTCTAAATGGGCTGGTATTTATATATTACTTTTCTGATTGAACACTTAAAGTGCTTTTCACTACAAGCCTAATTCACCCAACCATGAACACACAGTGCTTTTTATTCGATGCCTAAGCACTTTATCTAACATTCACACACTCCGATGAATGGATCAGGGACAACTCGGAATTCATTACCGTCACCAAGGATGTTTGGACTTGCAGGAGCTGGATATTGAATCATAACTCTTCTGACTGGCAGTCATCCCCCTCCACCTCTACCTGAGCCCCAGCTATCCATCAAGGCTGGTCTGGGATCGGATAGCACTTACAGAGGATAACTGTATTTTTAAAGAGGATTTTGTTACTTGGGGAAAAAAACACTTCCAGTGTGACAGATATATTTATTAATTTACACTTACACTTACATTGTGAATCCATTTCACCTGATTTGTTGCAAATGAAAGGGAAAGGGAATGTTTTCACAGGTGGTGGCCACAGACCACTGCTCACTCCTTATCCTTCTGCTAGTTTTGCTTTTTGCTAGTGTGCTTGTCACTACTGGCAGCATGAAACAGTATCTGGACACGCTCCTGATGAGACAGTGGCTGGTGTCCTGGGAGATCTCCTTTTAGACCTGGATCAGGGCATCAGTCTGTAGCCCAATTTGGCTCAGCTGGATTCAGGTTTGTGGAACAGGAGGGTCAGTCAATGGCATCAATAACTGAGGCGTAAGAAGAGAACAGGGAACCAGTGGCAGACCTGCCAGTGCTGGTGTTCTTTGGTGAATGCCAGTTAACCTGCATGGTGCTGTGAGCACAGACACCTCTAAAGAACGTTGTGACCTCACCACAACCTCATGGAGTTTCTGACAGGCATGCTGGAGGCCATTTTTTAGGGTTCTAGCAGTGCTCCTCCCATTCCTCCTAACATAGAGGTATACTGGTCCTCCTGCTGGGTCGATGCCTTTCTCTCTTTACTCAGTCTTTGAGACGGTGCTGGGAGACACAGCAAACGCTCCTGTGACGACACGTATGGATGTGCCATCCTGAAGGAGCTGGACCACCTGTGCAAACTTAATGGTCTGCAGGTACTGTCTCATGTTACCAATAGTGACAAGATTCTGAAGCTTTCTGAAAAATTCTGAATGAAAATGGAGAAGGGAAAAAAAAATCAGAACAGTACAGTGATCTTTGTTGCTCTAGAGGATTTATTCATGGCACAGGAAACATTCTTTTACATGTACATTTGTTCACATTTGGCAGTGGCCTCCTTTCATTATGTTTTATCAACTGCACAATATGTTTCTTTATGTTTACAGTCTACTACAACAGAACTTTGACAATAAACTAAAAGACTACTTATAACATATCACGATAACTGTCAATTAGAGTACAAAGGAGTGTAAAAAACAGTTTTCGTCTCCTTCAAACAAATACAACACCTACGTCCCCATGACCTTTAGGGGTCACACTTCATGATCTCTCTGAGGCAGATGGTAGCGTAGCAGGAGGAGTCCAAGTCGAAGTTTAGGACGAGAGTGAGGGAGTCAGAGTCTGTCATCGCTCTTCCACCCTCTCTGCAGGCTGCTCTCTGCAGCTGGTACCTGAGTTTGTGCGGCACTGCCAACAGGGGGCGGTAGCAGCCAGGCAGGTTCAGTTTAAGGCTGCTGACTCTGAAGCGGCAGTCTTCCAGGCCATCTCTGGCCAGTCTCTCTTGGTACCAAGCTCCCATGGCATTTTCTGGATACTTCACAGTGTTTCCTGGCATCGGTAACACAACCTGGCAGGACAACAATGGTAAAGTAGCAACTGCAGTGTTACTGTACAAATAATAGCACTTGTGAGAGATATAAATAGCTCCAAAAAACTCCCTACTTGTTCCAGTTTGTAGATACCTTCTTGCTCCTCTTTTTCTGTCACCACATGAATCTAGAAGAAGGCATAAAAACAAATGTTAGTAGTACTGACAGGGTGTTTACAAAAAGGCACTGTATCCTCACATTTAGAGTGTGTCCTTTGACCAAGATATCACCAAAAAAAAAAAAAAAAGCATCCTTAAATAATCCCATTTACAGAGACAGCTGAAAAGTACCCTCAATAAAACCATTACAAAAGTTACAGCTGTAAACGGCACAGTTACAGCGTCAACAGCCAGAACACACAGCAGGAAACGGTCTGCTTCAGATGTGTTTACACTGGAAATACTACGTGGTTTACCTAAGAGCACTGCCTGGTGAAAGAGCATTTTTCTTCCTAGCATCACCAAGTGCTTGCTCATACAGTTATGTGAAAAATAAAGTTTTCTCAGGATTCGCTGCAATCCGTTCCAGTAGTGTTGGCAATCTCCCTCCCAGAATTTGCGAACATTTGTGAGACCTTATATTGATGCTATGATTATTATTCCTTAAACTGAGGTGATCATTGTTCTTCTCTCACTGATAAAGAAACTGCAGCAAAAAAGTAGCCAGGTGTGCACGTCTCGCTTTTCTGTTTTCTATGCCTTCTTACCTGAGCCATGCTGCTTTCTCTGGCGTCTTCCATTTTGTTTTGCCCCTCTCGTAACCACACCAGGTCACCTCTTCGGACACTATGACCCATTGTGGTTAACCTGTGGGCCGCTGCCTCATTCCAAACTCTAAGAAACACAAAAAACATCAACATAATTATTCCAGTTAAAAATCTGAAGCACTGCAATGGAGCTTTAACTTCCTAAACTGACACTAACTTATATATATATATATATATATATATATATATATATATATATATATGTATATATATATACACACCACTTATTTGGATTACATCTAGACCTAGGTTTAATTGGATAAGCAGTTAAGAAAATGGATGGACAGGGAGACTCTCCTCGCAGCTGACCTGCTACAGTAGGCGTGAGGGTAGAAAATTCTCATGCTGTGGGGCAAGCTGAGCCAGGCCTGGATACAACCATCAGGACCTGTACCATAGCGGTTCAGAGCCCGAAGCATCAACCGCTCCCTGGGCTTGGACAGCGGCATCAGTGCTAAAGACTCCTTAGCGTTATCTGGAGCGGGAGAAAATAAAACAACAAAGCATGGTGAATTTGCAGGCGCTAAAAAGCATTTGCAGGAAGGTGCTTTACACGGTCTTAAAAAAACTCAAAACTTGCTATATGAAACCTCATAAATTCAATACCACTGGAGTTGCTGATATTACAGAAACATGAGGGTTTTCTGCAGAACATGGTGAATTTCAGCTAGTGGAAAGAGGAACTGCACGTCACACCAAAAACTCACAGATTCAGCATAATTTATGAAAAAGTTGTTGCTGTGAAACTTTCTGGGGGAAATAAAACTACAACAGAAATAAACATAAAACCTGTTTGGAGGAAGTGTCTCTTCGCATGACTCTGAGGATCATCGCCTTCCTCTGGAGTGAAGAAGAGGCGCACAGCACTCACCTGACACACACATTACATACAGTAACTCAACAATGCACTGTTTCCACTGAGAGCTGCCAGTCGTGACTCAGCTATCATGTAGTATACCCAGTAAATGTCTCAAACACTCACCATGTCCTCTTTCAGTAGAGCTAGTCCTACTCGATCAGACTGAACGCTCTGTCCGCTCCCAAACCTCTGTGGTCCATAGTAGTTGACAAACCCTCTAGTCTGCAATGAAAAACAACCGAGTATGACGCAGGAATACTGGACCAACAAAACTACTACAAGTTTTCGTCTTTGTTGGTGCAAAGATACTATTTTATGCCTGTCAAACTGTATTATCTTTGCATTTTTCATAGATTTAATGAATTAAATGGCAACAAATGATGTGTTTTTGAGACAGGCTGCTAGTAACAAAGTGCCTAAAGATGCATTTAAAATTGGTTCTTTGCTAAGTTGTGTGTTCTATTTAGACACAACACTGGTTCATGCTTTGGGCCTTTTTTAAGCTTAAATGATTCACCGGTCAGTGTTAAGTGACTTAACAAAGAGTGAAAAAAGCAGCTAATGTCCAAATAAAAACTGAAAGAAAGTCTTGCTCCCTAGCTCAAGCTTTTTGACATGTCTGTAGGCACAGTAAAAATTTACCTTGACATTATCCACTGCTTCTTTCACCAGTGCTGCCAGGCGAGCGTGCAAGTCTGCACCAGAGGAGTGCATGTCACCGGCCCCATGTGGTCTCAGGTCCCGGACAACCAGGTCGAAGTGATTCCCCTGCAGTCGTCCCAGCCGCAGAGGCTCGCTGACAGAACGCACCTGAGACACACGCATCCCTCTCTTTGCGAATTCTGCATTCTTTTCTTTCAATCTAGTCACACACAATACGAAATCTATAAGTGCTTTTCACAAGAAGGACTGTAACATCTTGAGACTAATACAACTTTTGATTTTTTAGCTCATGATTTTGTAATTTGGAAAAAAAATAGACTTAAATTGATCAAATGTATGAAAGAAACACAGCAATACCGTTGAGGTGAGACCTTCTTGACCACCATGGACTGGTAGGTGATCGCTCTCTTATCCTTGATCCCAGCATAGGTGAAATCGGACGGAAGGACCCCGAGAGCTGCTGCCATGTAGCTGATGGCCTCCAGAGTTTCAAGGTTTTCCTTACACAGAGTGAATGCTGAAAAACCACACAAACAAAAGAGGTACTTTTATTATTGTATTTGGAAATGTTGCTTATTAATTTCAGACCATCTTTGAGTTCTATTTTGACCCGTGTCATCCCGCCCTTCACACTATGAGGTGTTTTCCTGTCTTTTTCCCCAGATTTGGCAGATTCGAATCACAAAGCTGCAACAATGATTTTATCATTATTTACAATTCTTTCAATAAAAATCCCAAAACTTCAGTGGTTACAGCTTCTTTGATATGATTTGTTTACTTAATGTAGGTAATCAGAACTCTAGATTTTGAACTGTTACTTGAGCTCAAACCTTTTTTGCATTTTATATTTCAGTTGAGAAATGATCAAGAGGTAACAAGTTGCAATGCTACACCTTACCAGTGTAAACTTCTTCTTCCTTACGTTCCTCCGCCGTTCTCTTCTTTGGCCTCCCTCGCTCCCTCAGCCTAACTGAGATCGATGTCCTCCCCTGGTCGCTGAAGCTTTTAGTCTCCACCAGTTTCCCAAACCTTCGGTTCAGGAAGTGATGAACTGCCGTCCTGTGCTCCTTATTGTCATCAGGTCCAAAAGTATAGGATGAACCTCTCACTTTAGCATCTATAAACCTGAAAAAGTCCTCTGCCTCATCCTCCTTAACAAGCTGGGAGAGTTCTCTGTAGTCGGGGTCCTCCCTCACCCTGATCTCTGGCTGAATGGTGACAGTCATGAGGAAAGGGAAGCGATGTCTGACAGCCCGGTGGACGCTGGCTCTTTGGTGTTTGTCAGCAAAGGAACCAAGGGAAAGCTCCAGCTCAGGGGGATTTTTATCTCTGAGAGTTAACACAAACTGCTCGAGCTCCTCACTGACTGACTGACCTAAAATCACACCTAAATCTAGACTCCCTAGACTAGGGAGGGGGTCATCTTCCCCCCAATCGAGAAGGACATCCGTGTCCTGTGAGGCTGAGGAATGACTGTCCTCTTTATATTCTCTTCTGGTTCTGTCGTTTCCATCCGAGGGGGCACGGCCCGGTGTCTGTGTGGCTGCTGCTGTTTTAACATGCTGTCCGTAGATGTCTATTTCAGTCACCACAAAGTCCTCAGTGAAATTTTTGATGCTTCCAAGAAAGCCTTCATGGTTTGACATGAAGCATGCAGGAACATTCACAGCCTCACTAACCTGCTTCATGGTCGCTATATCTAAAAAGGTCTGTTTTTACTTACTCCTGAGGGTGAGAGGGGCAGAAATAAAAATGTTAACAAAACCTGCAACGGCTTTAATGCCACTGTAGACACAGCAAGTCATATTTTTTCATTTCTGTACAGCAAAATTCAACGACACAATGAGGACAATTTAAAAGTGCTTCAAATTCAATTATGAAGGATGCATGCAGTTCCGGAAACGCTAAAAAGGTGCAGCGGTGATATTTTTTGTTCGCTTAAGACTTTTATCAAATCTGTTGTGTAGCTCAGCGAAATACAAAGGGATGCTAATACATGACAAACGAGACTGGAGCCAGATTTTAAGCCTGCTAGTGTCACCACACACCTTTAAAATGAAGCCACAATGCTACTGGTGATTTATTTCCGTGTAACCACTTCTACAGAGTGCAAAATTATCCGTGTATTTAGTGTAAACCTATATCCTGCACATAAACCTACCTCGACATTGATAGCAGAGAGCTTCGGCTGTTATACAAAAGAAAGCAGGGTACATTACTAATTTTTAAATGCTAAAATAAGTATCTAATGAATTAATTATAATATAGTAACGGTTTATGTACAACACGAACCTGCAGGACGCAAGTAAACAATACGCCTGTAAACACAACCACGCTGAGTGGATTCAGTATTCTTCCGTGTCATGTGACCATCATATGACTTTTCTTAAAGAGACAGGCAGATTAGGACAGCGATAGGTCAGTAGTTTACTATAATACTTCCTATAATAAATATGAAGAAGTTCTTCACACTTCCCGAGTAATCTATTTATAATAAAAAAAAAAACGGTGAACATTGTGAAATTTCTTAAGAAACATAAGTAAAAATGCATTTTTGCAATGACTGGTAATATATGTCTATTTTTAACAGTCAGTAGGTCTGCTGCCAGAAGAATGTATAGATCATAATAGAGCTATAAAGGAACAGAAACTTTATATGCAGAATAAACACAGGTTTTTATGTCTTTATGATCCAAACAACCTAGATAGATAGATAGATAGATAGATAGATAGATAGATAGATAGATAGATAGATAGATAGATAGATAGATAGATAGATAGATAGATAGATAGATAGATAGATAGACAGACAGATAGATATATATAATAATATTCACATCAGATTTTTCTTTCACACCGGTTGCTTAAGTTTCTTTAAATCTTGGATCCACTGACTCCAGCTTGCGCTATTATTTTTCAGCTTTCAGCTGCTTTGTCCCCAAAAGCATATTCCTGGAAGAGGGGGTTTACTTAGATCTAGTGAGAATATGAATGTGATGTAACTGTGCTTTCCTATAAAGATTTGTCCGACTGCTGAAGAGTCCCTCGTTATGGTTCAGATTGAGCTGCTGAGTAGTTGGAGTGCTAATGTTCCCCACAGGGATTAAAGTATCCAAAAACAGTCTGTCTTTCTCATAAATGCAAAGTTCAAAATACAAGAACCACTTCAGAGATGAACTTTAGCTGCTCAAAATACTGTGACAGCATGTAAGACCAACGAGGTATTGTGTTCATCAATAAATATATACAGAGAGCAAATAACATATGCAAAACCACCACAGCAGGTAGCGCTGCATGTTTGATTTAGTAGCATTTATTTTACACCAGAGGCCCTTCCAGACACAACACTCCCATCTGTCCAGGCTTGGGCATATCCAGAATAAACACTTCAGGAGTACACTAGCTTGTGTACTCCTAGTGCCGGCTGGGATCCTTGTCTCCAGCTGGAATTGAACCAATGACCTTTGGCTTACCAAGTGAATGTGTAAGCCACAACCTGTAACCCCATATAACCATGCAACCCTAATTTGAAAAGGGAAAGTTGTTTTTTTTTTTCAAAATTTATATGAGGGGAATAAGAGGATGGGTTCTTTGGGATATTTGACCCTTTGTGCTTTTCCACCCACCAGCGTCCTCTGTTCAATAGAGTCCTCTGTGCCTTCCTGTTACACAGTGTAAGTGCGTGCCAAAGATCTTCTGGATGTGCACTGGAAACACTGGAAAGAAAACCTTTACAATAAGGGTTGATATTGATGCTGGCTGAGTGTGTGATGTGTGTGTTGATGATACCCTCCAGATGTTTCTGTACTCCATCAGGAAATATTTCTGGAAATGAGCCTTTCTTACAAAGAATGTAGTGACTAATAACACTGCAACAGCGCACATAATGTGTGTGGGTGAAAGTGTGGGAGTTACACAGACAGAGAGATAAAAATATGGTGTGGCTCTGAACATGCACGTAGGACTCCAGTGAGAGGTCACGTGACAGAGTTTCTAACAATCCGTTCTTCCAAGGCACAAGCAGACAAATAAGCTTTTATTGCGGACTGCGCTGAGCTGACACAGAGTTGGCACACAAAGTGAAAAACAAGGATCTGATGCAACTCCCTAATGCATCTAATTTTTCATTCTCCTCCGTGAGCTCTCTTCCTGTCAGTCCCCTCCCGTATTCTTCATTGTCAAGTTTGCCAAATCTTCTTTTCACTGGAAAATGATGTGGAGCATTTTTAATCCTTTCTTTCTCAATTATTTGTGTACTGCCTTCCCGCCACATGACACACAACTACGTCAGCAAAATAAGCAGGAGAGAACTCGGGTTCAATTTGTGAATAACAGTTGAAGTTGTTTAAACAGAACTGTGAAACCCTTCAGCACAGGTTGCAACTTGCTTGCATTCTTTGTTAACATTTTCAGACGTCTGTGTTTAAAAGTTGACAGTTTATACAGTTTTTAATAATATACCACAGTAATAAAAAAAACTTTTTTGGCATATCAGTGGCTTACAGCTGTGGGCTCAGCAGATTTTGACAGCTAGATTAACTATTCCGCACATGATGACTAACGCAATGAAATACTGCAGATATGTCACTGAAAGTTGAAGTAAATAAGCCCAGTGAGTGAAGTTTGTTTACAAAGCGCTTCTCACAGACAAAGTCACAAAGTGCTGAACAACAACATAAATAAATAAGAAAGTTAAATGCTGTAATAGCAACACAAAATAAATTTAAGAAATGGAAAACGGTATTAACAGATTTTAAAACAACATTTTCATCACAGGTAGACACAAAGACTCCATTCTGGAAAAAGAGTTAATGGCTTTAGGTGAGTTACAGCATTTTACAGGTTATCTTCTTTTTTCTTTTTTTTTCTTTTTTTTGCACCTGCAGTACTTAAGAGTTTATTACAGGAAATGCATCAAAGCAAGTGAGGAAAACTTCACCACACTACCACTGAAACTGTGGTCACATGGGCCCATGCACTGCACTATGCCAACAGCAAATCCTCTTGTTTCATAGTAATGCTTATTTACGAAGTGCAAAAAAAAGAGACAATAACCCCAGCTGCGTGTATGAGCGTGTGTTTTTGTGTTTCACAGACTGACACAAAAACTGGAAAACGAGTTAAACAGCTTATCTTCTGTGTTTTACTGCATATGTGCGCTTTTTTGTTTTTGCACCTGCAGTACCTAGAGCTTATTTCAAATGTGCCGGGGCAAGGGAGAAAAACTTCACGACACACTACCACTGAATCTGTGGTCACATGGGCCCACGCACAGCACTATGCCATGGTTTACTCAACAACATCTAGTGTTAAATGGCAAGTGTTTTCCCCTGTGAACATTATTTCATTTAGTCCTCGTTTCATAGTAATGCGTATTTACGCAGTGCAAAAAAAAGACAGTAACCCCAGCTGCGTGTATGAGCGTGTGTTTTTGTGTTCATGAATCTGTTACTCGGTGGTCATAACGAGTAATGGGGTTACATGGTTCAAAGTGGTGAGTTTTCTGGAGACTTCTTGCCTCTGATCTCGGCAGTCTGTTATCAAAGCATCAGATACACGTTTTCGCACCGGTGTTAACGGGATCATACACGCTTTGTTTTTATCTACGCATCTTACAGAACAATCTTTCTTGAGAGGAGACCTCAGGGTCCAGAGGTGTAAGAGCCATCTCTTCAGCTCCACCCACCCACATCCTCATTTCCAGGTGGGGAGCGCAGACTATTGGGGAGGGACTTTAACGGGTCTCCCTCCTTTAAAAGTAGTTCTTTCTTTACAGCAAACAAATAGTTGCGTTTGCACGGAGCGTTCACTTGTGCAGAGAGTTCAGGAGCAGCAAAAATGGGCAGAATATATATCTGGTTGAAACGGAGTTACGTTGTCGTGATAAGTCTGATCGCGGTAAGTGTTTTTCCTTTTCGGGAAGATTGTGTAAGTGCAGATGTTGAGAGCTTCCAAGTACTGTGCATACAAATCTACATTTTCCATCTGTTGTAGGTAAATCCTTTTCAGTTTAACTTATTCCAGTTGCTGTTGAAGGTTATTGGAGGCATGAATAATTTAATTTAGTCGAGACACGTTCTAATAAACACATTAGCGAGAGAGGAAACAGCGGTCTGTCTGGAAAACGCAAAATAAATAAATAAATGCGCAAATACCAAAAGGTGATGTTAGGAACTGCTTGCTTTGTTGGACTTAAAGAAAGAAAAAAGGGAATTCGTTCTCGAGATTATAGGGACACAGAACCGCCGAGAAACCCTCCAGGAGTGACAAACATGTGGTTCAAATGTGGCCATAAGAATGTGCCCCCTCTTGGCACACATCACACATGCCATTGCTGACTATGTGCCAGCATCGCCATCTTTATACAACATCAGACCTTATTGGGTGGTAATTATGCCATGTAATGCTCCAGTTTCCCCAACCTGCTAATTTAGTCTTGTCCCTCTCCCTCAGCTTTTTTCTCATTATTCCCACAGTTGATGGGACGTGGATTGTGCAACATGTTGTTTTTCCTGCTATGCCACTGTGTCATTGTTGCCTTCTAACTGTCACCGTGTGTCTGATCGCTCCCTCCTGGTTGCTTTGTATTTACTGATGTGTAACAGCTGTGTAAGCTTGTATTCCTCTGACCCAGAGCTCTTACAACAGAAACACATTTTGTAATGTTTCACTGAGATTAACACTGGCCTGTAGCAGCTGACGTCACAAGTGAAAATAAACACTCACCACTGACAGTCAATTATTAGGTTAACATAACTGTAATTATATCCATCATTTTAATGATGAGTCCAAGCAACTCAACACATTCTGACACTTTTTTAAAAAAATTTCAGCCCATTCCTGAAGTTCAAACAATTCGACTTAGAAAATATTGTTGGGTTTCACAGATGTCAGTGCGTTCTTTAAGCCAAAGTCCTGGGGCCAAGATGGTCACAGGTATAGTCCATGAAGTATACCTGAGCTTTAATTGACTCAGATCTGTGCTTTGGGTCATTGGTTGTTTTGGAAAGTAGAGTGATTATCAGATTAATTTCATGCACTGAACTCATTCAAATCTCTTACGCTGCCAGTTCCTGTAACAACATGATATATATATATATATATATATACCTGCGCTTTAATTTCTGGAAAGTAGAGTGGTTATCAAGATTAATTTAATGCACTGAGCTCATTGTGTAAAATCTCTTAGGGTGCCAGTTCCTTGTAACAACATGATAGACCAGTCAATTATGAATCAATAATTGAGTGCTGAAATGGGTTTCTTCATATCATATAGGCATTGCCTTTGTTATTGTAGATGAGAGATCCTGGTAATGCATGGGTCCAAACCAGTTTCAGTTCCCAGGCTTAAAGGCCCATTTACGGACAATCAGGACACATTAAAAAATTATGTTAGCAGGTCTTAAAATTAAGTAAACACAACCTGTACAACAATACATTACATATTACACTGTGTCTTTATGCACTGAGCAAAAACTCAGCCAAAATGCTGAAGTAGTTTCTGAAAAAGTAGCAGCAATAAATTGAAGTAATTTGAAGTAATTGTTTTCTTATTGACTTTTAAATCACTGTGGAGGAATTTTGGCCCACTCTTATATACAGGGGTTGGACAATGAAACTGAAACACCTGTCATTTTAGTGTGGGAGGTTTCATGGCTAAATTGGACCAACCTGGTGGCCAGTCTTCATTAATTGCACATTGCACCAGTAAGAGCAGAGTGTGAAGGTTCAATTAGCAGGGTAAGAGCACAGTTTTGCTCAAAATATTGCAATGCACATAACATTATGGGTGACATACCAGAGTTCAAAAGAGGACAAATTGTTGGTGCACATCTTGCTGGCGCATCTGTGACCAAGACAGCAAGTCTTTGTGATGTATCAAGAGCCACGGTATCCAGGGTAATGTCAGCATACCACCAAGAAGGACGAACCACATCCAACAGGATTAACTGTGGACGCAAGAGGAAGCTGTCTGAAAGGGATGTTCGGGTGCTAACCCGGATTGTATCCAAAAAACATAAAACCACAGCTGCCCAAATCACGGTAGAATTAAATGTGCACCTCAACTGTCCTGTTTCCACCAAAACTGTCCGTCGGGAGCTCCACAGGGTCAATATACACGGCCGGGCTGCTATAGCCAAACCTTTGGTCACTCGTGCCAATGCCAAACTTCGGTATCTATGGTGCAAGGAGCGCAAATCTTGGGCTGTGGACAATGTGAAACATGTATTGTTCTCTGATGAGTCCACCTTTACTGTTTTCCCCACATCCGGAAGAGTTACCGTGTGGAGAAGCCCCAAAGAAGCGTACCACCCAGACTGTTGCATGTCCAGAGTGAAGCATGGGGGTGGATCAGTGATGGTTTGGGCTGCCATATCATGGCATTCCCTTGGCCCAATACTTGTGCTAGATGGGCGCATCACTGCCAAGGACTACTGAACCATTCTGGAGGACCATGTGCATCCAGTGGTTCAAACATTGTATCCTGAAGGCGGTGCCGTGTATCAGGATGACAATGCACCAATACACACAGCAAGACTGGTGAAAGATTGGTTTGATGAACATGAAAGTGAAGTTCAACATCTCCCATGGCCTGCACAGTCACCAGATCTAAATATTATTGAGCCACTTTGGTGTGTTTTGGAGGAGCGAGTCAGGAAACGTTTTCCTCCACCAGCATCACGTCGTGACCTGGCCACTATCCTGCAAGAAGAATGGCTTAAAATCCCTCTGACCACTGTGCAGGACTTGTATATGTCATTCCCAAGACAAATTGATGCTGTATTGGCCACAAAAGGAGGCCCTACACCATACTAATAAATTATTGTGGTCTAAAACCAGGTGTTTCATTTTCATTGGCCAACCCCTGTAGATACATTATATTATTGAATCCAGGTGATCCACTCACGTCTGTGGTCACAGGTATATTAAACCAAGCACCTAGGCATGCAGACTGCTTCTGCAAACATCTGTGAAAGAATGGGTCACTCACAAGAGCTCAGAGAATTCCAGCGTGGTACCATTATAAGATGCCACCTGTGCCACAAGTCCAGTCATAAAATTTCCTCATTACTAAATATTCCACAGTCAACTGTCAGTGGTATTATAACAAAGTGGAAGTGATTGGGAATGACAGTTACTCAGCCACAAAGTGGCCACATAAAATCACAGAGCGGGGTCAGTGGATGCTGTGGCGCATAGCGTGCAGAGGTCTCCAAACTTTCTGCAGAGTCAGTCTCTACAGACCTCCAAACTTCATGCGGCCTTCAGATTAGCTGAACAACAGTATGTAGAGAGCTTCCATGGCTGAGCAGCTGCATCCAAGCCTTACATCACCAAGCGCAAAGCAACATATCAGATGGGGTGGTGTAAAGCACATCGCCACTGCACTCCCTGTGTGGCAATCTGATGTACAACTCTGGGTTTGGTGGTTGCCAGGAGAACAGTACTTGTCTGACTGCATTGTGCCAAGTGTAAAGTTTCTAGAATTCAAGGATTCAAGGAAGTTTGGTGAATGGGGGTTATGGTGTGGCGTTGTTGGAGACTGTGAGCCAGGCCTTCTCATCCAACATCAGTGTCTGACCTCACAAATGCGCTTCAAACATTCCCATAAACATACTTCTAAACTTTGTGAAAAGCCTTCCCAGAATAGTTGCAAAGGGTGGGCCAACATCATATAAAACCCTCTGGATTATGAATGCAACCCTGAAAGTAATGAACTTGTATGACAATTTTTACAGATCATCAGTTTGCTGCTCCTGGGAATCAGTCTTTTTGCCCATGGACACTTTCACCAACAGGAAGAGGTATAACATGTATATTTGTAAAAATCACAAATGCAATTTGTGTGTGTGTGTGTTTTTTTAACCTTTTCATAATGTATCTGCTACTGTACACCACACGTTACTCAGTGTCAATTTGCATATTAGTGGCAAAATAAGTGAGCAAGAAGCACAAAACCTGCATTTAACTAAGGTCAGCAAAGTGCCAGTGTGTGATAGTCTAGTTTTTTTTTAGTACTGTTAACACCACACAGCACGTGCATGGGTAACTGAAGTCAAGTTATACTCCTGCTCGCTCCTGACCTGATTCTGTGTGTTTTCTCTACAGGTAGAACAGGAGATCAGAGCCATACATATTATGTATGGTGTTGTTGTTGTAATTATTGTCTTGACCATCTTTGGTGCCTTTGGTGTCTGGAAAGAGAAGAAGTGGGCTCTAATAGTGGTGGGTACAGAAAATATATTTATGCTGACATTTGTAGTAAAACATTTAACACTTTATACCAAAGATAAATGGATCCTTGAATGTCTCTCTCTCTCTGTGTGTATCAGTTTGCAGTTGGAATGATTCTGAGCAGTCTCTATATGTTGGCGGTGAATATTCAAGGACTGGTTGCACAGCCTATGGTATTACCATGTTGACACGCTGACTTTCTGTGTTTTTGGTGTTAGTGTATGTATTTGGTGAATCCAGAATGTGTTTTAGAAGATACACTAATATTTTCAAACCTGTGTTACTTTGTTTTTGTTGTGTAGCTAGCTGAAGACATGAAGAAGCAGTACCTGAGCCTTTTGCCGTTGGTTAATGCTACTGAAGTCCTCGATGAGATACAGACAGAAGTAGGTAACTTTGTGTTGTGAGGATATGAATGAGGATGTGCATGTGTTTACAATGATCTCTCTCTACTAACATGACTGACCTCCTTGTATGTGCGTCTCTTATTAATCTCTCTTCACAACCCTGTCCATGTAACTGCAGGGTTAAGGAGTCATTAGTAAGTGAGTTTGAGGTTGTTTGGATGACAACAGTTTGCAGATCACTGCAGCACTGAAAAGAAGCTGAGCCTCAGCTGTGATGTTTCATGCCCACCGTGAAGCAACAAGTATCAGTTTGCAGCTTCATATTGCCAGCTTCCACTGAAAATGACTTTTAACCAATTTTGAAAACACAGCACAAAGAAATCAGTGCTGATGATGTCACAGAGATGACCAACAGCAGTGGATACCTGTGCCAGTTTTTGTAAGCATAATCTCACAAAATTGCAGTTCTGAGTACTTTGGGAGGTAGTAAAACAATAATAACTAGTAGAACACAAACCTAGCCCACCACAAAATTTCTGTGCCGATACTGCGCTGCAATAGATACCACCCATTGCTGTCATATTCCATTCTAAATTAATAGAGCCACAAAGTCTAGTCAGTTTGGGCTCAAAACATTTTGAAATAGGGATTTCAATTTTTGAAACTTTTTGGGAATCTTGATCTCTGACCTTTGACCCTGAAAATCGAATCATATGTTCTTGGGCCCCTCAGGAATATTTTGTCAATTTTTGTTCAAAACATTTTGAGTTATGTTGCTAACAGACAAACAAACAATAGCAAATAGGAGCAAAAATATAATGGAGACCTATGGAGAGCGGTAATTAGCAACGAAGCTCATGTATAATGTAACACGTAAGGCTAAAGGCTGAACTAGTCAATGCAGACACTTCAGTTAACTGAATGCCAGGCATATGCTCTTCTAATATTAGCAACTTAAAATAGCTGTTTTGAAGTTAGAAGGGAGAAGAAGTGCAGTATTCTTATGTGCCAATGATAAAATATTAGCCCAGTAGACTGTCCTGGCAGGACTGATACATTTTTCAGGGGCACAAATCAGAAGCTGTTTGGTGAAACCTAACTGCTTGTAGGAAGGATTAGGAGGTGGTTCTCACTAAGTTTTCTTATTTGCTCCTCGGACATCCCTCTCAGTTGGAGTGCTGCGGACTTGAGGGCTACCAAGATTGGAAGTACAACATCCCAGAATCCTGCCTGTGCACCGAAGGGTCCACTAACCCATGTGTAAGTGTGAAAGAAAACATTTCTACACTGACGCCTTGTGTAACGGGACCAGTTGATATAGATGAAAGCATTATCAGTACAATTCATTTGTCATGGAGGAACAATTAATTTTAACATTTACAAATAAGTTAAAAGCATTTTTCATTTACTTCTCATTTATGAAACCCAACTTGCTCCCAAAGCAGCTCAAAGTTCAAACATCATCAGGCTCCTTCATGCTACAGTCACACAGGGGAAAGCAGTGATTGGAGACCATGGCACAACCAAAATTATTGCAACTGTATGCATTGAATCTTGTTGCCTTTGAAATCGTTGCTTCAAAGAGAGGCCCAAATACTGTTACCACTCGCAGTCAGTTGCTGTTTTCAAAGAAAATTTAATGCATATAATGTGAATATGGCAGCCAGTCTGCTATCGGCAAAATGACACAGGCTTTTGATTTTATAAAGGAATAATCCCAGAATACAACCAGTTGAGTTGGATCTCCTGTTAAACTGAACTGATTGTAGAGGAGGTAAGAGAGGCATTGCAGAGGAGTTGTGCTCATTGTGCAGACTGACTTGTATTTTATGCAGTGTGCTGGCAATTTGTCTGCATCTGCAAATTTGCCTGCGAGTGATTGCAGTTACTCCAGGACAGATCGCAATTGTTTGGAGACAGGTTGCCTCGCACCAGGTGACCTACTCTAGTGTGGCTGAGCCATTAGTACCATAAAATGTTATAATCAGAATGATGTTACATGTGGTACTGTCACTGAGTTAGTTGATCAACCATTCTGGTCCAGAAACCTTTAGTGATAGTCTATTACAGTGATTCCCACCTGAACTTGAAGTTTGTGTGCAGGTGGGTTACACACTGGCCTTAACCTACACTTTGCAAATGACTGGGCAGCAGGCTTCAACACGGCACTGGAACATATGTTTTATAGCTCAGCGAGGGGGAATCATAGGGATGTGTGATTAGTGGTGATAAGATAAGTATCATGGCAGGGTGGTTGCTCAGCACATGGAAAGTTGGGGATGAATATTTAACCGGAATTTTGTCAGATACTCAAGATGAATACACAAAAGAGAAAAAAAAAGGAAACAGAGAAAGTACTCAAGTGAGTATCTGTCACTGGTTTTCACAAGTGTGGGACCCGAAGACAATCCCCGGCCTGTCTAAACACAGACAATATTTATCCAAGCCGCTGGAGTTTTTTGAAAACAAGCTGCGAGAGTATGTGAGCTGCAAGAAAGCAATTGAAACATGTAACTGGGAGTGAAAATGCCAAGGCAGTGGAGGCTTCTTACAGAGTGGCACAGCCAATAGCATAGACTGGACCGGAGAGGATCTGATCTTACCTGCTGCCAAAAAGACAGTTGGTGAAAAAGCAGCCAAACAACTAAATGTGATCTCTTTAACTGATAATATGGTGAAGTGTCGTATTGATGACATGGCTAAAGCAGCTGCTGAGCAGAATATGAGCAAGCTGTTTTTATCCTCTCCCTATCGATGAGTATACAGACATTGTAGCCTTTGGAAATTTGCTTGCTTTTGTCAGCTATGACTATGAAGGAGAAATACATGAAGATGTTCTTTTTTGAAACTCTGAAGGAATTGAAAATGAAAATGTGTGGGACTGAGCATTGACAGAACCAGGAGCATCATCAGATTGAAAATTATGTATTCCCTGGGGTATGTGCCACCGGGAATAAAAGAATGTGCAGACCAAAAGGGAGAAATCTCTACATCCACCTAGCAAAGCCTGTTACACTGCATTAGTCCATAAAATTATGTCTGTATTTTCTAGGTGGCAGCTCCTAGGAACAGCAGCCTGGTTATTGGCCAGAAGGATAACCTGCCTGTCATGATTTATGAAAAGGTATTAAAAACATTCCCATCAAAACACTCTTTCTTTTTCACGCACAGGTACTTGTGTAAACTGTATGTGCTGTTATGGTGTCAGCTTATTTGAACATGTTTATCTCATTAATCCTTTACTGTTTTAGGGATGTCTTCCATACTTAATCAAGAGCGTGATGAGTGTATTTGGGATTGTGTTGGGCATAATTCTGGGAATCTTATTATTGTGGGTAAGTGCAATCAGTCTGTTGCTGTCATGATTGTAGCTTCTTTGAAATGACCTTTACAAAATGCACTATTGCCCCCCATGGCATTCATTTTTGTTGAGCCGCTGCGCCTAAGTCTTCATTTATTAGCTGTAATGTAACTCCACAGTAATTTAGAGCCATTGACAAAATCTCATTTAATCTTAAGTTTTGGTTCATTTGAGTTAAGTTTTCCCATTTTTCCCTTAAAACTTTTCCAGTTGAGTAAAGCTTCAAAAATTCTCTGAATTTCTTCAACTTTGTTCAATCCTAACTTACTTACTAGGTTACTGTGCATAAATAAGGATGGCATTTGTGAATGTAATGTAATGTTTGTAAATGAACCTTTTTATGTTCTTTGACTTGTCTGTCCTCCTCAGCCTCTTCTCTCTCTTCCAAGTGTGCTCAAAGCAATTCAAAAAACATGAAGAGGAACTAAAGTCTGTCATCTCTCTTTCACTGTGCTTTAGGTGTTGTCCATCGTGTTATGCGTTGCCATCTTGTGCCAGCTGGATCGGAAGAAACACACCCCTGCAGTGGTGTACAGTGCACAGGCAAAAGCAGGCAACTACACCACCCTCACAGAGCTTCCAGACCACTCTTGATTTCTTTGCTTCTTTCTGATTGCCCCCCCCCCCGGCAGTGATGGCTGTATTTCTAGTGAGAATATATATATATATATATATATATATATATATATATATATATATATATATATATATATATATATATATATATATATATATATATGATGTAAGTGTGCTTTCCTATAAAGATTCATTCGACTGTTGAAGAGTCCCTCGTTATGTTTCAGAGTGAGCTGCTGAGTAGCCGGAGTGCTAATGTTCCCCACGGGGATTAAAGAATCCAAAAACAGTCCTGAGAAATACAAAATGCCTGTCTGTCTTTCTCATAAATGCAAAGTTCAAAATAAAAGATCCACTTCAGAGATGGACTTTAGCTGGTCAAAATATTGTTACAGCATGTTGTAAGGCCAACGAGGTATTGTCTTCATGAATAAATATATACAGAGAGCTTTAAATAGTAGGCCAAAAAGAGGCAAATAACGTGTGCAAAACCACCATGTTTGATGTGGTAGCATTTTTATGCCAAATGCCCTTCCTCACACAACACTCCCATCTATCCAGGCTTGGGTATATCCAGAATAAACACTTTAGGAGTACACTACCTTGTGTACTCCTAGTGCCAGCTGGGATCCGTGTTTCCAGCTGGTCAACAACCTTTTTCTTGCCAAGTGAGCGTGCAAACCACAAATAATTACAAATTCAACAGCAGTGGCAGCGCCTCTCGCAGCAAGGCCACAGAACACTTAGCTCGGATGGGTGATCTGGAACGCAATTTTCGTTATATGTTTACATATAAAGACAATAAAGTCTTCTATCTATCTATTCAATGTAAGACTAATTTCAAAAGGGAAAGGTTTTATTTTTTCAAAATTTATATGAGGGGAATAAGAGGATGGGTTCTTTGGGGTATTTGACCCTTTGTGCTTTTCCACCCACCAGCGTCCTCTGTTCAGTAGAGTCCTCTGTGCCTTCCTGTTACACGCTGTGAGCTCGTGCCAAAGATCTTCTGGATGTGCACTGGAAACACTGGACAAAGAAGCTTTACAATAAGGGTTGATATTGATGCTGGCAGAGTGTGTGATGTGTGCGTTGATTATACCCTCCAGATGTTTCTGTACTTCATCAGGAAATATTTTACTCTGGAAATGAGCCTATCTTACAAAGAATGTAGTGACTAATAACCTTGCAACAGCTCATGTAATGTGTGTGGGTTGGATATGACTCTGTGATTAAAAAGGATGTAATATCTACTGTATCATTTTTTTTTTTCAAAGAATGAGATTTTTAAGAACGATCGTCTGCATGTAGTGGTGTTCTCCAAGACATTTTCATTTTGGTCTGTTATTGAAATTGTAGCTAACTATTGCTACTGAAGGAAAACCTTCTCTGCAGTGAAGATGCATTTCACAGAACAGCTAGGTATAGCTAGCTGGAGAACCTGGAAGCCTTTCATTCATGTGCCAATTTGAAGCTTTGCATTAATGACTAAGTCATTGGCATCAGAAATTTTTTGACATTCTGTAACAGGTTGGTCAAAATGTTTAGATGTTTTACCAGAATGACTGTGGACTCTAGACTCCATTTCTAATTTTGTAAAAGTCTTTATGTGCTTTCACAGAAAACTGTCAAGATAACTGATCGCCAGTGTGCTTCAACACTCTCATTCACATGCTCTTTTCTATTCTGTTCATAAAGACAAAGTAATACATTTCATGTATTAAGGGGAAAAATGCTTTTCATGCACTGGTTACACATTACAGGAAACTACAGTTAGAGTAAAGGAACAAAAACTGAAAATACACACAGCACTTCACATTTAAAAAAGTACATACACTAATAATGAGTTCCAAAAACATTTAGTGTGATAGTAACTGTGACTATACTTATGACTTACTATATGGAATAATATACTACAGTAATAAAACAGCACTGCACATCCTGTGACTCCTGTTTCTTTGACCACATATTTTCATCAGCCCCACAACAACATATCAGTGGCTTACAGCTGTGGGCTCAGCAGATTTTGAAAGTTAGACTAAGGATTCTAGATTAACTAAAGTTAAATGTTGTAATAGTAACACAAAATCAAATTAAAAAACAAAAAATGTTTTCATCACAGACTGACACAAAACCTGGAAAACGAGTTAAACAGCTTATCTTCCGTGTTTTACTGCATGTGTGCGCTTTTTTTTTCTTTTCTTTTTTTTTTTGCACCTGCAGTACTTAAGAGTTTATTACAGGAAATGCATCAAAGCAAGTGAGGAAAACTTCACCACACTACCACTGAAACTGTGGTCACATGGGCCCATGCACTGCACTATGCCAACAGCAAATCCTCTTGTTTCATAGTAATGCGTATTTACGAAGTGCAACAAAAAAAAAGACAGTAACCCCAGCTGCGTGTATGAGCGTGTGTTTTTGTGTTCATGAATCTGTTACTCGGTTGTCATAACGAGTAATGGGGTTACATGGTTCAAAGTGGTGAGTTTTCTGGAGACTTCTTGCCTCTGATCTCGGCAGTCTGTTATCAAAGCATCAGATACACGTTTTCGCACCGGTGTTAACGGGATCATACACGCTTTGATTTTATCTACGCATCTTACAGAACAATCGGTCTTGAGAGGAGACCTCAGGGTCCAGAGGTGTAAGAGCACACTCTTCAGCTCCACCCACCCACATCCTCATTTCCAGGTGGGGAGCGCAGACTATTGGGGAGGGACTTTAACGGGTCTCCCTCCTTTAAAAGTAGTTCTTTCTTTACAGCAAACAATTAGTTGCGTTCACTTGTGCAGAGAGTTCAGGAGCAGCAAAAATGGGCAGAATATATATCTGGTTGAAACGGAGTTACGTTGTCGTGATAAGTCTGATCGCGGTAAGTGTTTTTCCTTTTCGGGAAGATTGTGTAAGTGCAGATGTTGAGAGCTTCCAAGTACTGTGCATACAAATCTACATTTTCCATCTGTTGTAGGTAAATCCTTTTCAGTTTAACTTATTCCAGTTGCTGTTGAAGGTTATTGGAGGCATGAATAATTTAATTTAGTCGAGACACGTTCTAATAAACACATTAGCGAGAGAGGAAACAGCGGTCTGTCTGGAAAACGCAAAATAAATAAATAAATGCGCAAATACCAAAAGGTGATGTTAGGAACTGCTTGCTTTGTTGGACTTAAAGAAAGAAAAAAGGGAATTCGTTCTCGAGATTATAGGGACACAGAACCGCCGAGAAACCCTCCAGGAGTGACAAACATGTGGTTCAAATGTGGCCTTAAGAATGTGCCCCCTCTTGGCACACATCACACATGCCATTGCTGACTATGTGCCAGCATCGCCATCTTTATACAACATCAGACCTTATTGGGTGGTAATTATGCCATGTAATGCTCCAGATTCCCCAACCTGCTAATTTAGTCTTGTCCCTCTCCCTCAGCTTTTTTCTCATTATTCCCACAGTTGATGGGACGTGGATTGTGCAACATGTTGTTTTTCCTGCTATGCCACTGTGTCATTGTTGCCTTCTAACTGTCACCGTGTGTCTGATCGCTCCCTCCTGGTTGCTTTGTATTTACTGATGTGTAACAGCTGTGTAAGCTTGTATTCCTCTGACCCAGAGCTCTTACAACAGAAACACATTTTGTAATGTTTCACTGAGATTAACACTGGCCTGTAGCAGCTGACGTCACAAGTGAAAATAAACACTCACCACTGACAGTCAATTATTAGGTTAACATAACTGTAATTATATCCATCATTTTAATGATGAGTCCAAGCAACTCAACACATTCTGACACTTTTTTTTTTTTTTTAAATTTCAGCCCATTCCTGAAGTTCAAACAATTTGACTTAAAAATATTGTTGGGTTTCACAGATGTCAGTGCGTTCTTTAAGCCAAAGTCCTGGGGCCAAGATGGTCACAGGTATAGTCCATGAAGTATACCTGAGCTTTAATTGACTCAGATCTGTGCTTTGGGTCATTGGTTGTTTTGGAAAGTAGAGTGATTATCAGATTAATTTCATGCACTGAACTCATTCAAATCTCTTACGCTGCCAGTTCCTGTAACAACATGATAGACCAGTTAATTATGAATCAATATTTGAGTGCTGAATACTTGAGTGCCTAAATGGGTTTCTTCACGTCATCTAGGCGTTGCCTTTGTTACTGTCCCTGAGAGATCCTGTTAATGCACGGGTCCAAATCAGTGTCCATTCAAATGTTTTCTTTCATATTTTGAGACAGCAGAGCATCAAAATGCAGACAGTGAAGTAGACAGAAACAGTTCTCTGACTTCATTTGAAGCAATGCTGAAAGCTTACATGAAGACAAGCAAAAGACTGTAGAAGAGTAAAAACAAAGTGCACCCCCTGTTTATTCTAAGGTTTTATGTATCAGGACATAATGAAAAATGAAACCGTTCTTAACAGGTCTGCAAATTAGGTAAACACAACCTGAACAACAACACATGAAAAATTTCACAGTGTCTTTATATATTTAGCAAAAACTCAAAATACGAAGTAGTTTTTGAAAAAAATAGCAGTAATAAATACAACTAATTTGAAGTGATTGTCTTCTTATTGACTTGATCAGGTTCTCACATCATTGTGGAGGAATTTTGACGCACTCTTAGATACACCGTGTTGCCAAAAGTATTCACTCACCGATCCAAATCATTTAACTCAGGTCTGACTACATTGTGCCAAGTGTAAAGTTCGGTGTGAGCTGCCAGACAGATGGCCTCACATTTGACTCTAAAATACTTTGGTATCATCACTGACTGTCAAGGTTGACTGCAAGGTACCCAGGTCCTGTGGCTGCAAAACAAGCTCAAATCATCAGCCCTGCACCACCGTGTTCGACAGTTGTTATGAGGTGTTTGTGCTAATATGTGTTTGGTTTTCACCAAATGTGGCACTATAACCAAACATCTCCACTTTGGTCTTGTCTGTCCAACATTATTCCAGAAGCCTTGTGGTTTGTTCACATGCAAATCTAAGCTGTGCTGCCACGTTCTTTGTAGCGAGAAGAGGCTTTCTCCTGGCAACCCTTCCAAACAAGCCATACTTGTTCAATCTTTTTCTAATTGTGTTGTCATAAACTTAATTCAGTGTTGTTGATGTTCACAAAAGCTTATGTGTTGTGTTAGTTTTCTCACCTACACACTGAGTAAGAACAAAAATGAACAAAAAGCGAGAGTTTACTGCTGGCTCTTCAAAATAAAGTCCAAAAGTAACCACGGGAAACACAGAGCAGAGGAGCACACAGCATTGAGGGACAATGTGACAAAGGGCAAGGGGAGAGTAAGACAATATATGTATACGCACAAAAGGTAAAGAGGCTAGGGAAAAACAGGTGGAAGACACAGCGGGAACAAATCAGGTATAACAAAACAAGAGATGTTAAACTAAATAGAAAGTACAAGAGACAGAAGAGCACCACGGAGACAAGACTGGGGGAACAGATTTCTATGTATATATAAATAATACTAAGATTTCATATAGTTTGCCTGTTGCAGCCCTGAAAGTCATGAACTGTGTATTACTGCTTTTACAGATCATCAGTTTGCTGCTCCTGGGACTCACTCTTTTTTCCCATGGACACTTGCACCAACAGGAAGAGGTATAACATGCATATGTATAAAATCTTGCATTACTGTATATTAATGTAATTTGTGTGTGCATGTGTGTGTGTTTTTTAACCTTTTTCAGCAGCAATTAGCATATTAGTGGCAAAATAAGTGAGCAAGAAGCACAAAACCTACATTTAACTAAGGTCAGCAAAGTGCCAGTGTGTGATAGTCTAGTTCTTTTTTTTAGTATTGTTAACACCACACAGCACGTGCATGGGTAACTGAAGTCAAGTTACACTCCTGCTCGCTCCTGAACCGATTCTGTGTGTTTTCTCTGCAGGCAGAACACGCAATCAGAGGCTTACATTTTATGTACGTTGTTGCTGTTGTAATTATTGTCTTGACCATCTTCGGTGCCTTTGGTGTCTGGAAAGAGAAGAAGTGGGCTCTAATAGTGGTGGGTACAGAAAATACATTCATGTTGATATTTGTAGTAAAAATGTAACACTTTATACCAAAGATAAATGGATCCTTATTCCTGAATTTCTACCCTTCTCGCTCTCTCTCACTCCTCTCTCTCTCTCTCTGTGTGTGTGTGTCAGTTTGCAGTTGGAATGATTCTGAGCAGTCTCTTCATGTTTGTGTTAAATATTCAAGGACTGGTTGCGCTACCTAAGGTATCACCACACTGACTTTAAACATGTTGAGTTTCTGTGTTCCTTGTGTTAGTGTGTGTGCATTTAGTGAATCCAGAATGTGTTTTAGAAGATACACTAATATTTTCAAACCGTTTGCAATTTTTGTGTTAATTTGTCTGTGTTGCGTAGACATCTGAAGACATGAAGATGGAATACCAGAACCTGCTTAATGCTACTGATGTCTTCAGTGCTATACAGACAGGAGTAGGTAATTTTGTGTTGTGAGGATGTACATGTGTTCATAAAGGTTAGCGCTGCTACCTCTTAACAAGGAGGCCCTGGGTTCAAACCCACCTTTTCTGTGTGGCATTTGTTCTTCCCATAGTCCAAAGACATGCAGTTAGTGGGGCTAGTTAGTTGGTGAGTCTAAATTAGGTGTAGGTGTGAATGGTTGTCTGTCTCTCTGTGTTAGCCCTGTGGCAGGCTGGCAACCTGTCCAGGGTGTACCCTGTCTCTCATTCTGTGACAGCTGGGATGGAGTCCAGTGCCCTTGCTACCCTGAAAAAGATAAGTGGAAGAATATGGATGTATTGATTTAAAACTTAAGATCCACAGGAGCAGATAATGGGATATTTAGTCTGCATATATTGTATTGGAAATACTGTATATTGCTAACAGAAAAACAAACAAAAGCAAACAGGAGTGAAAACATTACCTCTCCCCACCTATCAGTTGGCAACGTAATTAACAACAAAGCTCACATATAATTCAGTATGTAAGGCTAAAGGCTAAACTAAACAATGCTGACACTGAAGTTAACTGGATGCCAGGCACATGCTCTTTTAATATTAGCAGCTTAAAATAGCAGTTTTGTTGTTTAAGCAAGTGGTAAAGTTAGTAGAGAGAAGAAATGCAGTATTCTTATTCGCCAATGATAAAATCTTAGCCCAGTAGACTGTCCTGACATGACACATTTTTAAGTAGCACAAATCAGAAGATGTGTGGTCAAACTTAACTTTTTGTAGGAGGAATTAAGAGGTGGATTTTTTGCAGTTCTCGTTTTTCTTATTTTCTCCTCTGACATCCCTCTTAGTTAGAGTGCTGCGGACTTGAGGGCTACCGAGATTGGGAGTTCAGCATCCCAGAATCCTGCCTGTGCACTGAAGAGTCCACTAACCCATGTGTAAGTGCGAAAGAAAACACATCTACCCCGATGCCTTGTGTAACAGGACCTGGTAGCATTATCAGTAGAATTCATTTGTCATCGAGGAGCAATTCATTTTAACACTTTCAATTTTTAAAAACATTTTTCATTTGCTTCTCATTTATGAAACTCAACTTCCTCCCAAAGCAGCACAAAGTCCAAACATCATCATGCTACAGTCACACAAGGGAAAGCAGTGATTGGAGACAATGACACAACCAAAATTACTGCAAAGGTGTTGCAATGCACATGCAATCTTGTCGCCTTTAAAATGATTGCTTCAAAGACAGACACTACTGTGATCACTCGCAGTCAGTTGCTGTCTTCAAGCAACATTAGTGCATCAATACAGCAAGAAAACGGGAATAAGACAGTCTGTGATTAAATGGGGTCAAGTTGGCATTTTTGCATGAAATCAGTTTGTATGTGATTAATTGGTGAAAATTGCAAATCTGTTGCTGTCTACATAAACAGAAATTCCCATTTTACAAAAGCTCACATTAACTACTTCGATTCAGAGTCCAACCAGAACCTCGTCAATTTGAAGCAGAAACTCAGAAATTGCTCAACTAATAGTGCTGTAGTTGTAGTTGATGTAGTTATTGTAGGGTCTTTACCTTGGAATATAAAGTACCTTGAGGCGACTGTTTGTTGTGATTTGGCACTAAATAAATAAAATTGAACTGAATCTAACTCAATCACTGTAATGACACAGGCACTTGATTTGATAAAGGAACATCACCAGAATATAACCAGTTGGCAACCAGTTGACTTGAATCCACTGTTCAACTCGACTGATTGCAGAGTAAGCAAGAAAGGCATTGCAGAGGAGTTGTGCTCAATGTGTAGACTGACTTGGATCATTTGCAATGTGATGGCAGTCTGTCTACATTTATAGATTAGACAGCAATTATTTGCCTGAAAGTGATTGCAGTCAGTCCAAGACAGACCATGATTGTTTGGAGGCAGGTTGCCTCGCACTAAGTGCTCTACTCTAGTGTGACTGAGCCATTAAATACAATATGATATTATAAGCAGAATGATGCTACAAATGGTACTGTCACTGAGTTATTTAATCAACCATTCTGGTTCAGACCTAAAAATGTGAAAAAATGTTTGCACAAATTGGATGGATTGAGGATGCAGCCTCATGTCTCTGATGACCCTTTGGCTTTCAGCTAGGGCCAGCATTATGAGTCCATATGTGGTTTGAAAATGCATGCATTCAAAACCTTTAGTGATAGACTGTTAGCTTTCGCACAGAATGTGCAGACCAAAGGGAGAAATCTCTACATCCACCTAGCAAAGCCTGTTACACTGCATTAGTCCATAAAATTATGTCTGTATTTTCTAGGTGGCAGCTCCTAGGAACAGCAGCCTGGTTATTGGCCAGAAGGATAACCTGCCTGTCATGATTTATGAAAAGGTATTAAAGACATTCCCATCAAAACACTCTTTCTTTTTCCACGCACGGGTACTTGTGTAAACTGTATGAGCTGTTATGGTGTCAGCTTATTTGAACATGTTTATCTCATTAATCCTTTACTGTTTTAGGGATGTCTTCCATACTTAATTGAGGCCATGATGAGCATAATTAGGGTTGTGCTGGGCGTGATGCTGGGAATATTATTACTGTGGGTAAGTGCAATCAGTCTGTTGCTGTCATGATTGTAGCTTCTTTACAAAATGCACTATTGCCCCCCATGGCATTCATTTTTTTAACTGAACCACCATACCTAAGTCTTCATTTATTAACTGTAATGTAACGCCACTGTAATTTAGAGCTGCTGACAAAATCTTATTTCATCTAAAGCTTTGGTTCATTTGAGTTAAGTTTTCCCATTTGCCAAAACTTTTTCAATTAAAA
Organism: Pterophyllum scalare; assembly: GCA_024447675.2. NCBI lineage: Eukaryota > Metazoa > Chordata > Actinopteri > Cichliformes > Cichlidae > Pterophyllum > Pterophyllum scalare. The sequence goes on along the minus strand of JAMQGT020000275.1, from coordinate 79,768 downwards.
AAAATTACCCTGGTTAAGCAATGATGAACTTTGAAAATAATTTGTAAATGGAATAAAATTTTCCTCTAAAATTGATCAAATTTGGTGTAAAAGATTGCATAATACAGGTGTTGCACCAACTATGTCTCTGCCAAGAGTTACTAACTTCATACCAAACTGAATGAATCTTAAACGTTTATCTTTGCTGCTTCCAAACCTGACTTTTTTTATTTTCATTGACGTTTCTGCTTTCCTCAGCCTCATTTTAAAATTTCATGTTTACTCAAAGCAAGAAACAACCAAACATGAAGAGGAACTAAAATCAATCATCCCCCTTTCACTGTGATTTAGGTGTTGTCCGTTGTGCTATGCATTGCCGTCCTGTGCCAGCTGGATCGGAAGGAGCACATCCCTACAGTGGCGTACAGTGCAGAGGCAAAAGATGGCTACACCACCCTCACAGAGCTTCCCGACCACTCTTGATTTCTTTGCTTGTTGCTGATGCCCCCCCCCCCCAGCAGTGATGGCTGTAATTTCAGGATATTTAGCAAAGCTATAAGGCAATGGCAATAATACATGGATACAAACATTTGTTAGCTGCAAATTTGTGCTATGCCACTAACAACAGTGTGAAAGACTTTATTCCCTTTGTGATAATGAAACACATTCCTGCCTGCTATAACCAAAAGGGATATGCTAGGTGGCAAAGTGTGTTAACCACTTTGTGCATTTGAGCTCTGTGTTCATAGGAGTTTGGTGGTAATTCTACCCCAACATGGATTGTAATTGAACACCTTTGATCCAAGATCAAAGAAATGCGGTGCTGAAAGCTAATGCATTCGTTAAAAAGAAGTGATGAATATTATGAGTGAATTAAAGCTTTAATAATATTTTGTGGTTTGGTAGGGTTTCATTTTTCTGTATTTTGTTGTTGATTCTATTTCTAACGATATTTTTTTATTTTGTATTAAAGTTTATTTTATACCTTCTTCATATGGCTTGAGAGAGTTTTTGAAACACAAAATCTAATTAAATTTTCCAGAGAATCAAATTAAAATGAGTAGTAATGATGAGCTACTTTCGTAATGACGTCATGCAACCTTTAGATTACAAGCTAACTTCTCAGATTTTTTTTCTTAATGGATACAGCTTTCATAAACTAACAAAATATGAAAGAAAGTAAGTAAAGAAGAAATGAAATCCTACTTATCAAAAGATCACCTACCAATTTTATAGGTACTTTAAACATTTTAGATTTTGAATTCCTCCTCCTCTTTTAGATGTTTATATATTGTCAGCAGATTGCCAAAGACACATCTGTTTTATATAGCTTCTTTCATTCAGAACACATATATACCAAAAATTTAAAGTTGTCTAATGTTAAATGTTTAATAAACAGAATACAGATTGATGTATGTTTTAATTGTTTTGGGGTTTTTTTGTTTTTGTTTTCTTTTTTACAACTTCACCTATGAGGGTGGGCTGAAAAGTTCATAGGCTGACCACGGTGCAATGGTCGAACTTGACCAAATGTGTTTTATTATTCAACATAGACCCCCGTTGTCAGTTTTCCAGGCCGTTTTGACATGATTGCCTTTCGCAGTTGCCTCAGCAAGTTGGCATGTTGGGTCAAAAAATTTGACGAAAATAATCCTCCCTTTTCAGGCCAATAAGCTATCTTCCCAAGATTTTTAATTCCAGTTAGAATCGACACTTTGAGGAGGAATCCACAAAAACAGAGCAGAATCGTTGCCAGTTGGTTTATTGAATGAGTTCAGCAAAAGCACGAAAAATGATAAAGAGGAAAAAGCGAAGCCAATCCAAAGTGTTATATCCTTATGATTTATTACCTCCACCTGCACAGGCTGCACACAGATCTGCCAGGCAATCAACCCCAGAGTGAGACACAATAAACATAACTTCTTTCGATAACTACAGTTGAATGATAACATAAACTTTTCAGGAGTAAGTATAAATCAATCAACACTTTTAAATGAAAAAAGGCAAAAACAGTATAAAGGAAGACAGTCATAAATCCTGCCATTTAAATAAACACTGAACAAAAAATAATAAATATATTGTATTTATAATGAAAATAAGTCGAACAGTGTAATCAAAACCAGAATAAATCAATAGTCAATCAGATTAGTAATCAGTAGTCGATTCAAATCAGTAGTCATACAAATCAGTACCATCTTAATTCAAAAATCATTTCAATAATCCAAAGTATGATTAGAATTACTACTGAAAACCTCTTGATTTAAAGTCATCAAAAGCAATATAAAACCCATTAAAAAATAGTATGTAAAACATATCAAAAGTAGTGTAAAAACATTAAAAAATGATTATAAAAACATCAGAAAATGGTAAAATGTAAAGCACACAACAAATGTTATATTTAAAAAACAGTATAAAACCCATGCAAAAAAAAAAAATCCCACAGGTATAGTATTCTCCATTGATAGTATGGCCTTTTTGAGAGGAGTCAATGCCATTTGCATCCCAGAAGACGGAGACCATCACCTTCCCTGCTGATTTCACCAACTTGGCCTTCTTTGGTGGGGGAGGAGTCGGGTGTTTCCACTGCATGGACTGCCGTTTGGTCTCTGGCTCAAAGTGGTGAACCCAACATTCATCTTGGGTGAGGAAACGTTCAAGAAAAACATCTGGAAGTTCACCTGCGACATGACCAGCCTGGTGCAAAACACAGCAGGAAACTGTCTGCTTCTGATGTGTTTACAGTGGAAATACTGCATGGTTTAGGCATGTTTATGCTTTTCTTTTTTCTCTTTACCCTCCTTTCAATGTCCTCCACATCAAAAGAAGCTAATTAAATTGGTTCGGGCATCTGACTAGGATGCCTCCTGGGATGAGGCCGTGGGGCAGTCCCAGGATAGCGAGATCTCAGCTGGCCTCAGAATGCCTCAATGTGGCTGGGGAGAGGGAAGTGTTTACCATCACCCCAACTGGTCACAGCAGATGACTGTCCTCCCTGAGCCCAGTTCTGGCAGTAGTCTCTTCCCATTGAAAGGGAGTTTTTTCTTCCTACCATCACCAAGTGCTTGCTCATACAGGCCTGCAAAAAAGGAAGTTTTCACAGGGCTCTCTGCAATCCTGTAAAAAACTAAGTACAACCCATGATTCAGTAGCTCGTGAAACCACCTATAGCAGCAATACCTCTTCAGCTCTCTTTAGCTCCAGCAGAAACAACATTTCTGTGGGGTTCATGTCTCTTCTGAAGAAGGTCAAGTAAAAGGAATGGACTGAAAATAAATGGAAGAAGCAGTCGATGTCCAAAGAGAAACTTTGAAAGAAGGAGGAGATTCTGCTTTGCATCAACTCAGGCTTACAGCTAATCCTCTTCACTACAAATTATTGCTTCCAGTGACGTCAGTCCAGCAGTGCAGTCTCAGAGCCCCAGTCTCCAGGACTTTAATATCCATTTGCAAGCTCTGGAGAGTGCAATTAGCTCAAACCTCCACCTTGGACATCCTGTTTTTGTCTCTGCATCTTCATCTCTGTTTTCTCTGACCTCCACAAAACCACTCCCTGACTGGACCACCCTTAATTCCCCAGGCAAGGTAAGGATTTTAATTTAATTCATCTTCTGCTGCCATTCCCCTGAATGCGATTACAAAAAAAAGAAATAAATTTTTAAAAATCTAGCATCAGTTCTGAAATTCTCAGATCCTTGCCTCTCTAGAAACACGTGCAATGAATTTTGATGGCTTTTGGCTTTTTTCCAGATGTTTTGAGCACATTTTACCCAGAGCAGAGGTAACTCTAATCCCCATCTCCACCACACCCTGGCCACTCAGAGCCACATCCAAGTCTCCACCATCATCTTCAAAATTAAATTACACTGAAGTTGAAAGATACTTTCAGAGAGAGAGTGAGATTACCAGACCAGAGCCAACATAGCCCAGAAGATTTAAAAAAAATCTTTTTTAAACATTCAAACCTGTACAGATGATTGTCAGATCTCTTCAGTTCCACCCACAGACATTCTCACCATTATTTGGAGGTAGGGAGCACAGAATATTGATGGGGCTTCTTCTCACTAGCCTCTTTCTGTGCATAACCAGCAAGTACCTCTTCTCTACAGCACACAAAGGAAGCGTTCGCTTGTGCAGAGAGTTCAGGAGAAGCAAAAATGGGAAAAGTGCACATCTGCTTGAAACGGACTTACATTGTCGTGCTAAGTCTGACGGCGGTAAGTGTTTTTCCTTTTCTGGTGCCTGTTATGAAGCACTGAAAGATTGTGTAAGTGCAGATGTTGTACTGTGAGTAAAAGTTTCCGTTTTCCATCTGTTGTAATTAAATTAAACTCTTTTCAGTTTAACTTATTCAAGATGCTTTTGAAGGCTATAGGAGCAGAGGTGTCCACTTGCACGCTCTTGTTTGTGTTGTAATTTGTTTCTGCAGCTATTTTACCACAGTGGCAAGTTTACATTATTGATCTATAAGTGAGCAAAAGTGATCAAACTGAATCAGATGGAATTTAAGAGCATATAAAGTGGTCTGTCTGACCATCTTCATGGATGTTTTTTCTTTCTTTCCTGTGGGTTAGTTGTCTGCTCTCTCTCTATTTTGATGCTGTCCCTCTCCTGCACTTGTTCTCTGGTGAATTTTGAATTCCCCCGCTTTTCACAGAGTTAAATTCATCTGACGGCTCAGGTGGAGGCAGGATTAACACAGAGAAGGGCTGCTTGATGACAAACTACACATGAAATCTGTCTAACAGCTGGCCTGTACAGTGTTCAGAAAAGCACAAACCATCATTTACAGTCAGATCCTGTATCATCTCAATCTGTGGTTTCGGTCATTGGTTTTCTGGAAAGCAAAGTGATTATCAAGATTAATTTCATGCACTGAGCTCATTATGTCAACTCTCTTATGCTGCCAGTTCCTGTAACAACATGATAGACCAGTCAATTATGAATCGATTTTTGAGTGCTGAATACCTGAGTGCTGAAATGGGTTTCTTCGTGTCATCTAGGCGTTGCCTTTGTTACTGTACATGAGAGATCCTGTTAATGCATGGGTCCAAACCAGCGTCCATTCAAATGTTTTGAGACAGCAGAGCATCAAATTGCAGACAGTGAGGTAGACAGAAACAGTTCTGTGATTTCATTGAAGACAAGACAAGCAGGTACAGACTTGACCATCTGTCACAGAGTTCACTGTGTGTGACCAGGTTAGGACCCCAATACAGGACTCGTGAGGTAGTACATAGCTCGGCAGTGTCACAGCTTTATTTGCTGGTAAACTCAGTATGCATGTTAAAAAAGAGTGGGCTGGCCAGGAGCCTGGAAAACATAATCTCTTGGATTTCTAAGAAATAACATGGGACACATGTAGACAGTGAGCTGGGAGCTATAAACAATGACGTGAGAAGGAACAGAGCAGAACTGAGAGTATGAATACACACAGGGTAATTATGAGACTAATGACACAAGGGAAGCAAAACTGAACACCAAAGCACACGGGACAAGGAACTGTCAAAATAAAACAGGAAATGACTAAACATGGGCGTGGTGGTTAGCACTACGGCCTCACAGTTACAATGACATCTAGAAGGTCTGGGTTCGATTCCACCTTGGCCCGGGCCTCTCTCGCATGTTCTTCCCGTGTCTGCGTGGGTTTTCTCTGGGTGCTCCAGTTTCCTCCCAAAGATATGCAGTTACTGGGGTTAGGTTCATTGGTCACTCTAAATTGCCTGTCAGTGTGAATGGTTGTCAGTCTCTCTGTGTTGGCCCTGCGACAGGCTGGCGGCATGTACAGGGTGTACCCTCTCGCCCTACGCCAGCTGGGATAGGCTCCACCCCCCACCCCTCAACCCTGAACAGAATAAGCAGAAAAGGATGGATGGATGGATGGATGGGTGACTAAACATGACACAAGTACAAATGTGACAAAACATGGGGAAGTACATACACAGAGGGCTATCACAACACAGATCATGATACATGAAATGGAGACAGTTGATAACTAAACATGGAAACAGAACCAGACGAATCAAACCAGGGATAACAAGACAAGAGAAGTTAAACTAGATACAAACCATAAGAGACAAAGGACCACCAAAGTAAGACAGGAAGTAACAAAACAGATGACAGACTCACACACAAGGACGTGAAATGGAAAGGCAGAAGACAACCACGTGACAAGACTGTCGGAACAGAGTATGATCACCAAAAGGCCACGCTCGCCAACGAAAACTCATCAGTTTCACGATTTAGATTCACCCATTTTTTGTGCATCTTGACACAAATTACATATGTGTAATTTCATCCATGAACCTCTGAGGTCAGACAACTCCTGCTATCAAGTTAATGCCTTGCACATCACAGGTGTCCTCCACAATAAGCCCTGTCTACAATCTTCACTTGAAAGGGCCCAAGACAGAAGAGGTAAGAACAGAACTAAATGCACTGAAGTTACTGGTGGCAAAGGTTGCAATTCCTGAACTAAACTCAGTTAAAAAAAAAAAAATAACAGAGAAAATCTGACAGTGTCTGATTGTGGGGACTAAACTGTACACAGTTAATTTAATTGTGCAAATAGGCTATTTATTGGATTGGATTGTAGATAGGGCCTGTTGTGGGGAATGCCTGTGATATACATGGTAATGTTAACTTAATAGCAGGAGCTGTGTGACCTGGGAGATTCACTGCATTTGGTCTTCCATGATGAAATGGTGAATATATTTATTCATCAGTAGTATAATATGGAACACTGCTACTAGTATTAGGTTGGCTAGTACATGCATTTTCAAGATAAGGAGAAATCATCTGTGATTTGGGGAAACATTTCTTACTTCTTTTGTTTGCCTGTTGCAGCCCTGAAAGTCATGAACTGTGTATTACTGCTTTTACAGATCATCAGTTTGCTGCTCCTGGGACTCACTCTGTTTTCCCATGGAAACTTGTACCAACAGGAAGAGGTATAACATGTATATGTATAAAATCTTGCATTGTTGTACATTAATGTAGTTTGTGTGTGCATGTGTGTGTGTGTTTTTTAACCTTTTCATAATGTATCTACTACGGTACACCACACGTTACTCAGCAGCAATTTGCGTATTAGTGGCAAAATAAGTGAGCAAGAAGCACAAAACCTGCATTTAGGACTAAGGTCAGCAAAGTGCCAGTGTGTGATAGTCTAGTTCTTTTTTAGTATTGTTGACACCACACAGCACGTGCATGGGTAACTGAAGTCAAGTTACACTCCTGCTCGCTCCTGACCTGGTACCGTGTGTTTTCGCTGCAGGCAGAACACGTCGATCAGAGGCATACATTTATACGTATGTTGTTGCTGTTGTAATTATTGTCTTGACCATCTTTGGTGCCTTTGGTGTCTGGAAAGAGAAGAAGTGGGCTCTAATAGTGGTGGGTACAGAAAATATATTTATGCTGACATTTGTAGTAAAACATTTAACTCTTTATACCAAAGATAAATGGATCCTTATTCTTGAATTTCTGTGTGTGTGTGTGTGTGTGTGTGTGTTAGTTTGCAGTTGGAATGATTCTGAGCAGTCTCTTCATGTTGGTGGTAAATATTACAGGACTGGTTGCACAACCTAAGGTAACACCATGCTGTTGAGTTTCCGTGTTTCTTGTGTTTGTGTGTGTGCATTTATTGAATTCTGAATTTGTTTTAGAAGATACACTAATATATTCAAACTGTTTGTAATTTTTATGTTAATTTTTTTGTTGTTGCGTAGATAGCTGAAGACATGAAGAAGCACTTCCGGAGTCTTTTGCCACTGGTTAGATGCTACTGAAGACCTCAACAAGCTACAGACGGGAGTAGGTAACTTTGTGTTTTGTGAGGATGTGAGTGAGGATGTATATGTGCTTACAATGAAGTTGAAGCATCGCTCTACTAACATGAGAGCTCTCCATGTATGTGTGAGCTCACATGTAGTACAGTATTTAAGACTAAATGCTGAACTAATCAATGCAGACACTTCAGTTAATTGGATGCCAGGCACATGCTCTTCCAATATTAGCAACTTAAAATAGCTGTTTTAAAAGTAAGAGGAGAGAAGAAATGCAGTATTCTTATGTGCCAAAGACAAAATCTTACCCAAGCGACTGTTCTGACATGACTGACACATGTTCAGCAGCACAAATCAGAAGCTGCTTGGTCAAACTTAACTGTTTCTAGGAGGGATTAGGAAGTGGTTATATTTCAATTCTCACTAAGTTGTCTTATTTTCTCCTCTGACATCCCTCTTAGTTGAAGTGTTGTGGAATCAAGGGCTACCAGGACTGGAAGCCCAACATCCCAGAATCCTGCCTGTGCACTGAAGAGTCCACTAACCCATGTGTAAGTGTGAAAGAAAACACATCTACACTGAAGCCTTGTGTAACAGGACCTGGTAGCATTATCAGTAGAATTCATTGTGTCATAGAGGAGCAATTAATTTTAACACTTTAAAAACATTTTTCATTTGCTTCTCATTTATGAAATTCAACTTCCTCCCGAAGCAGCACGAAGTCCAAACATCACCAGGCTCCTTCCATGCTACAGTCGCACAAGGGAAAGCAGTGATTGGCGATACTGACACAACCAAAATTACTGCGAAGGTGTTGCAATGAACGGTTGCTTCGAAGACAGGGCCCAGTACTGTGACCACTTACAGTCAATTGCTGTCTTCGAGCAACTTAGTTCATCAATACAGCAATAAAATGGGAATAAGACAGTTTGTGACTAAGTGGGTTCAAGCTGTCATTTTTGCATGCACTTTAATAAACTGTGATTAACTCGTGAAAATTGCATCTGTAAATCTGTTGCTGTCTGCATAAACAGAAATTTCAATTTTACAGAAATTCTCATTAACTACTTAGAATCAGAGTCCAAACAGACCCTCATAGATTTGAAACAGAAGTTCAGAAATTGCTCCACAAATAGTGATGTAGTTGCTGTAGGGTGGTAATTTAACTGCAAAATGACACAGGCACTCGATTTTACAAAGGAATATCACCAGAATACAACCAGTTTGCAACCAGTTGACTTGAATCCCCTGTTAAAATTACACGTATGTTTTCTAGGTGGCAGCTCCTAGGAACAGCAGCCTGTTTAATGGCCAGAAGGATGACCTGCCTGTCAGGATTTATGAAAAGGTATTAAAGACATTCTCATCAAAATGCTCTTTTGATGAGAACTGTGAGTTGTTATGGTGTCACCTGATGCAACTGCAAAGCAAGAACTTTTTTTTTTAAATTTATACATGTTTATCTCATTAATCCTTTATTGTTTTAGGGATGCCTTCTGTACTTAATCGAGGCCATGACGATTGCATTTAGGTTTCTGTTTGGCGTGACGTTCGTATTCTTGCTATTGTGGGTAAGTGTAACAAACTGTGGGTAACTGTACTGCAACTCTAATGTAATTTAGCGCTACATTTTATTTCATCTTAAGTTTTGGTTAATTTGAGTTATAAAAACTTACTTTGAGGAACACAATTTTCTCCAAAAATGACCACATTTGGTGTAAAAGATTCCCTATTACAGGTATTGCAGCAACTATGTCTGTCAGCCAAGAGTTGGTAACTTCATACCAAACTGAATGAAATTTAAAGGAGTCTGAGGCGAGCAAACATTTATTTATCTTTGCTGCTGCAAAACCTGACTTTCTATTTTCTTTGACGTTTCTGCCCTCCTCAGCCTCGTTGTAAAATTGCACGTTTGCTGAAAGCAATTCAAGAAACAACCAAAGATGAACAGGAAGTAAAATTTAAAATAAAAATCTCTCTTTCACTGTGTTTTAGGTGTTGTCCATTGTGTTGTGTATTGCCATCTTGTGCCAGCTGGATCGGAATAAAGACAACACTGCAGTGAACTAGAGTGCAGAGGTGAAAGCAGGCAACTACACCACCCTCACAGAGCTGCTTCTTCCTGATTTCTTAGCTTTTTTCTGATGCTCCCAGCAGTGATGCCCAAAATGTCAGCATATTAAGCAAAGTTAAGAGAAACCTTTAAGTCAATAGGATTAATACCAGAATACAAATTATATATGATAATGGGATACATTGAATATATCATATCCAGCAAAAGCAATTTGAAGTTCATGTTTTTTTTGTGCAGGCTTATTTGTTTATTTATTTATTTTTTTTTACCAGATGCTTGCTCTCTGTGCAGCATTTATTCATATTTAGCATTGTATTTTGTAGATATTAATTTTGTTCTCATTTTTTTAAACATACTTTAAGATGTTTGTAGTACAGTAAGAACACATGCAATGTGCAGGGTATTTGTTATTTGCCTTGTTGAAACCCCTTTTTTAATAGACTTAACATAATTTATGTATGATTTTTTAAATTTATGTAGATAATGTACATGTATAGCACTCATTTCTTTGTTAAGTAAAATGTATTTAAATTATCTGTTATAAATAGGAAGTGAAAAGCTTTTGATTACAAGATTTCCAAAAAAAAAAATCAGAAAATTCTCATGTTATTAAATGGTTATAAACTGTTACTGTAACACATATGAAAAAGTCATAATAAAGTTAATTGGTTATACACAAAAAGTATGCCATGCCATCATGTTCTTGTTGTTGTGGAAAAAATAAATTGAGCATTGAAACCAAACTTTCTGAGATTTATTGAAAAAACCTTTGCAAAGAGATCAATGCCACACAAACACAAACACCTCAGAAAATAACACCTCATTTATACTCATGTCATCTTTGTCTATTCCTGCTGTCTATTCCAGCCTTTTGATTATATTTAATCAGTCTTATAGTGCAAAATTTGTATGTAAAATATAGCTGTAATAAAAATAAAAACTTCCAAAAATATCAGTGCTTACTCACCTGGGGTTTAAGTGAACATATCATAAGCTGGAAATATGAAATAGCATTACCTGTTTAGTAGGAGTTCATGAGTAAAAATGTTCAGATAGGTCACGTCCATAGCAACCATAGCTAAAAAAACATACTGAACCTTTCAGGCCACACCAGCCTGGCTCTTTCAGCAGGTATTGTCTGCGCTCTCGTCACTGATCTCTGGTGGGTGCCACAGATTCTGCAGGTCACTTAGTGGGAGCTTGGCACGCTCTTGTTGGAGGAGTTGTAGAAGCATTCTCTCTTTCCACCACCCCGGCACTAGCTGGATGATAAGCGCAGTGATGTCTCATGTCTATCCCAATGTAGTTGCTTACCTGTTTCAGAGCTGTACTGACAACAGCTGCTCCATTGCTCCATGTGGTATTGGTTCAGTGAAATCCATTTGTAGATGATTAAAAGGCTTATCCAAGCGTGGATGTGCGGCTTGTGGAGTTTGAATTCTTGTACCCGCGTTGTTATTTACACAAACCACACCAGAATTGCACATTTTTTTTAGAATAAACTTTTGACTAATGGTTAAATTTTGCCCTTTTTCAGCAACTCAATGTGCGGCAAATCTCTACCTCAGACAATCTTGTCAAGTCCAGTTGATCTCTCCATCCATGCTTTGAATGTATTTCTATCAGGAAGTTTAAATAGTCCATGTCTGTCTCATTTTCCTGTTCCACTCAGGTCGATACTTTGGAAAAGTTTAATCTCTGTGGTGATACAATTGTGAAGTTGCCACACAGCGCGGTTGTGGCATTTGTATATGCTGCTGGTCCCACTGTAAGGCTGAAGTACTGTAATGCTGTCTGGCCACCTGTTGTTGACTCTTGATGACATGGTTTGTCCCCACTTTCAGATAATCAGTCTTTATTTCAGTTGCTGTTGACATGACAAGAAACATAAGAGAGAAAGAGAGTGAGGGGAAGATGTGCAGAGAATGGCCCCAAAACCAAAATAAAATGAAGACAAAAAAGAAGAATTACATTTTATTCATTCTATTTACAAAATATTACATAATGCCATCACATAAATAAAAAAAAAAATACAGTGTATAACAGAAATAAAAACACCATATGCTGCCAGAACATACTGTATATTAGGCATTAATGGTTAAAGTGCACAGGTAGACACTGGACCTGCTGCTTCACATTAAATTAATTTGACAACATATGACTTAAGTAGAAATTTCAACAGCAGGCAGCTCATGCAGCAAGTTATACTAGACGTGACGTGGCATAAAGGCTTCTCCGGTGATAGTGGCCTCAGTTGGAGCGTTACAGTCTCCGAAGAATATGGGTGGCACATTTTCTTACAAGAGCCTCTCACAACTTCTTTGCGGCGGCCTTGCCAACATCTGAACCTTAAACTCTAAATAAAAGACGGCTTTTACTGCGTGTCTACAGTGTGTGCAACAAAACAGAATCCCCTCTCCTCCTCTCCCCTCCTGGACATGATCACATACGATCTACTCGCTATGTGTGCTTTAAGAAAAACTGCAATCAGCGACAAGGCTTCAGATATTCAGTGTGCATAACAAGGCATCAAAACATTCTGTCGTCCCAGCGAGACATGTGAATCATTCCCTTGTCTGACCTGATTATTCAAGAAAATGCATTAAATGAGTAATTCAATCGAAGCACTTTGTTTAAAAAAGCTGCTACATAAAGCTTATTTTTAATATTCTTATTTTTCAAAGGTTATTGGTTGCTTTAATGCTTAAAATTCAATGTGTGCTTAAGACAAGGACTCATATTTAAATATGTACTTTAAGTCCAGATGATGCAATTCAAATCTCACTAATGGTTGAATGTACAGTGGGCTCCAGAGAGAAAAGTTTGAACTCAAACTTCAAAGTAAATGAGCAGATTAATAACTGTCTTTAAAAAGACTCACTGATGTCACCATGTGATGATGGATGGTGATAAATCACATCAGAAATATCCAAAGTCTTAATGTACAGAGCAAAAAGCCAAAAAAAAAAAAAAAAATTCAGACGTGACAAAGGGCCTATGAAACTGTGGTAATTATTTAAGATTGGTTAATGTTGTTAAATTGCTTTTTTTCCTTTTTTTTTTTAACAGCAGTAAGGCAGATGAGTCATTTAAAACTTATCTACTGCACAAGTAGATTACTTTTAAACATGCATCAACACATTAGAAAATCATAACATATACTGCTATAGCATAAAGTAGCCAGGTTACAGAATACAGCATTATGTGCAAATTCAAACCATGTATGCTTGACAGTAATTTGGGAGTACGCATTAAAACACAGCAGGTGGCTAAAAAGCACCGGGAACGTATCTGTTTGATTCAAGAAGAGCCATAAACTCCTGTTTCCTTCTGATCTGGTCCATCAGCTTGATGCTCATAACAAGTAAAACAACCTGGCACAGAAAGCAGAGATTAGCACAAGGAAACATGCTCTTCAATGGAAATGTTACATTTATTGCAGTGTGAGGTCCTACCAGAGCATTTAAATTGATTAAAAATCATACCCATACCCAAAACACTCCGCTCCCAAACTGTATACCCATCGCCAATGTGAACGCGAGCTTCAGTTCAGAAAGATAAATTGGGAGGCAAGGCTGTGAAAAGAAAAGTGAAAGTTTTTCTCAGCATGGGGACCTCCACCAGCAAAGTGATGATGCTTCACTGTGTAGGGCTCAAAAATGTTGCTGGCATTTAAAAATTACAAATAACATCTATGAGAAAGCAATAATTTAATGTGCTCGTAGTCCTTTTAAAGTTACCTCTTGATAAACATACTGGTTCTTTGGAGCCCCGAGTGTGGCGCTGCCTCGTAGTCGAATCTGTTGATGAGTGCATAATCTCATTACATAATGCAACAGAATGAGGACAATTTCAAAGTTTTGGGTGTAAAGCTAGTTGACAGTTCTGCCTGGCATTGCTTGTTCCTTTCAGACTGAATGCTGTTCCTGCTCAACATAACAGATTCTCATAGCTACACTCTCAAACTACACTATAAACCCAAATAAATTACCAGAATAAAAAAAAATAAGGCGACTTAAGTTGACGAACTTTGTCAAGTGATTCGGAAGAACCCAGAATGAAGTTTAGGTGTATACTGACCCCCAAGCAAGTAGTCAAAGCCTGATTTTCAACACATAAAAATACAGAGAAACAATTAGGCTAGTATAATTGTAGCACATTTCTACATGTATTTGTTTTTACAGCAGAATCTCTGTGGCCACATGTGTAGGGTTTTTACTCTTACAGTGCATCTCAGGCCGAGTAAAGCTGAGTAAAGCAAAACTAGTAAGCAGCAGTAAATAAAAAGTAGTGTAACTCATTATTTAAACACAGGCTGGCATGGTGGTGCAGTGGTCAGCACTATCGCCTCACAGCAATCAGGCTCCTGGTTTGAACTGTGACTGGGGCCTTTCTATGTGGAGTTTGCATGCGTGGCTTTCCTCCGGGTACTCTGGTTTCCCTCCCACAGTCCAAAGACGTGCAGGTTTTACACTTGCTTCTCGCTTACAACAATGTTGCAGTTACTATAAACGAGAGGAAGCTGAAGAAGAATCAATATGGTTTTCTATAGCCATATGTTAGAAATTGTTGTGGTTGCATGAGGTTGCCTCACAGTTGTCTCAAGGTGCTTTATATTGTAAGGTAAAGATCATACACTATTAAAAAGCCATCTGCCACAACCAGTTGGAGGTGAGAGAGACAGGGCAGAAGGCACACTAAGGGAGAGAGAGCCATTGTTTAGTAAATGCTAATGAATAAATACAGTAGTGGAGTGAGAGAGAGAGAGAGAGAAGAGGGGAGTGAAGAGGAAACACTTCATGGGACACACACACACCCCACCCCACCCCCACCCCAGTAGCCTAAGTCTGTTGCAGCATCACTAAGAGACGGTTCAGGGCTATCTGATCCATCAAAAAGAAAAGTTTTAAGCCTAATCTTAAAAACAGAGAGGGTGTCTGCCTCCCAAATCCAAACTGGGAGCTGGTTCCACAGAAGAGGGGCCTGAAAGCTGAAGGCTCTCAGACTTTTTTGATCCCACAAGGGATATTACTGTGTTACATCACAGGTAAATAGTACAATCTACAATAAATAAACAACAAAGTTAAAGTGCCACAGGCACATACTATAGTGAGGGCCTTGTACTATGATAGTACAAACACTATACATATATATACATATACAAGAGTGACAAAAAAACAAAGAAAGGAAATAAAAAATAAAAACGTAGTTAAAGATGAGTAATAGTAAGGCTGACATTGTGCAAGTGCATTAATAAATAATATGGGCTTTATGACAGCTGCAAGCTATAATACAGAAATATGTGTGTGGAGTCTTATGCCTAACAGGTGTGTTCACCTGTCACAGAAAGAAGAGTTATTGTACAGTTTTATAGAGAACAGTAGGAAAGATTTCCTGAAGTGTTCTTTATGGCAGCGGGGTTGAATCATTCTGAGGGAGAAGGAGCTCTGCTGCCTCAGTAGTGTGGAGTGGAACGTGTGAGACAGATCGTCCATGATGAAGAACAGTTTGTTCAGTGACCTCCTGACCTCCTTAATTAAACTGTGTTTCTGTGCCACATGTGTAAATACATGCATTGTTCTAGTTTTTTTTGCAGGCTCCGTGAGGCTCCGGGTACTTATTAAAGTCTGACATACTAACACAGTCAAATCAACAGCTGCATTTTTGACGGATATTTCTATATGGTACTGCATGTATGTCTCCGATAGAGAAAAGTAGAAAAAAAGTAGAAATTACATGTAAATCACTCTGTGTGCACACTGCTTGACTACTGGCTTTTACTTATGTATGGATCTCCATGCAGAAATACGACTGAAAATCTGAAACAGTTCAGTTCTGCTCAGTTTCATTGAAATACATGGATTTATTACTGAGGAGCAGAATGGGACTCTGCTATAAACATGCAGGATGGCGACTCCTGCATGAAGAGTTGCAGGACACAGCCAAAGTTCTAGCACTGCGCTCACAGCTTTGAGTCATCCACCCGTCACAATTACTCTCTAATAACACTTCCCCCTCGCATTTCAAATAAATGAGCACTCAACCACCACGAATCCCACAACTAGAATAACACGTGCTTTTGTTCAGCAATAAATTTAGCATTGCACTGCATGCTACTAACTTTAGTAAATCACGTTTGCGTGACACATTTAAATATTCTCCTTCCAAAATGTTGTGCTGTGGAAGAGGCACTCCTACAAATACGTACACAATAAAACCAGTCACCAAAATATCTGTCCCTGCCTTTCAGTCATAAACCTGACACCGCGCCTCTTCATTAAACCCCCGACAGCAGCTTTTTAAAGCCAGAAGAGGGTTTCGCTGTGGTGCAGAGCTTTGGTAAATCCGGCCCATGAACACAGTTATTTTTGCAGCTGATCTAATTAAATATGTATTTAGATTCCCTTTCAGAGTGCCGCAGGGGAGCCACAAGAAGCATGAGGGTGATTTTTGAAAGGGAGCTGATAGATTTGCAGTGTTTCAGATTCAAATTCATGATTGAACTTATAGAAATCAGCCCATATGCGGTCATACAGCTGTGCAACACCCCAAAAACATCATGCAGTTTGTTCTTATTCTCTCAGATCTGTGATGTACAACACTGAAACATCAGAAGTGTCTTAGAACCTAGTCTTTGAGCCTTGGGGTATGTAATACTGGCTTTAATATATACCTAGCATTACATGGCATCCAAAAAAACCCAAAAAAAACAATGGCGATGTGCACATTTATGCACGTGACACGGTTACTGTCTAACTTCAATATGCGGATGGATCAAGATCTAACAATAAATGATGCTTTGTGTTCTTCTGCACACTGTTCAGGGTTGCATGTGTAGTTTGTCATCAAGCAGCCCATCTCTGGATTAAACCTGTCTCCACCTGCCCCATCAAATGTAACTACAACTCTGACTTTAACTCTGTGAGAAGTGGTGGAATTCAAAATTCACCAGATAATAAGTGCAGGAGAGGGACTGCATCAGTTAGAGAGAAGAAAACTATCCCACAGGAAAGAAAGAAAAAGAGAAGACACAGCCACGAAGACGGTCAGGCAGATGAATTTTTATGTTCTTAAATTCAGTCTGATATTTGATCACGTTTGCTCACTTGTAGTTCAATAACCTAAACTTGCCACTGTGGTGAAACAGCCTTAGAAACAAAGAACAACTCCACTACTTAAACATAAAGCACTACATCTGTGGTTGAAATATTACAGGACTTCCTCTATTACTTTTCAACATTTGCTTTTTTACCTTTTAAATAGATTTCTTTTACATTTGGGTTTACAGTGTAAATGACATCACAATCTACTTGTTTTCTTTTTATGTATCCCTGAATCATTTTCTGAATCATCTCTGCTGCAGTAGACTTGCCAAATGCAGAAGTGTTCTGGTCTCCTCTGTGGATAAACAACAACTAAATATCGCTTAACCCAAGACCACTTAAAACATAGTCATACACATGCCTATAGTAGAATAAATAAATAACTAAATGTGCATGTTTTTATTTTGCTTCCATTCATTTTATTGCTTGCTATAATCTATAGGTAATTAAAACATTAAATTTACCTTCAAGTGCTTCAATGCTACAGGACCAGAAATCGATATAATGACCACCATTTTTATAAGGGGGAGATACTCACACATTTTCCTGGATACTGACAGTTGCAGGATGAAGGGATGGAAGAACCCCAGTCTTTGTAGCCTTCAATGAGACCACAGCATTCAAACTAGAGGTGACACACAGAGAAAGGCCAAGTTAAAAGCAAATAAAATACACACCATGCGGAAAAAAAACAAACATTCTCACATATTGCAAAATTCTATCAAGTTTCATTAACACAAATTGTAGCACTCATTTCTGACCTTTGGTTCATTTTGTATTTGGAAGTTTCCCCTATATGCTTCTTGTCTTTATTTGAAAGCCTTTCAGGCCAACTCATGGTGTGGTGGGGCCTGGGTATGAACTGAACATTGTGACTGTTATGCCCATATTCTTTTGTCTAAACACGGTGCATGGAAACCAACATTTCCTTCCTAACGTAGCCAAAGAAAAAACATAAAAGAGCCTCACCTTAGTTAGTAGTCGTCAACGGTGACCACAGAACAAGTGAAACTGAAGTTTCTGGCTAGAATGATTGACAGCAAAGCACTTTATACTATGCTAGCTGTAAATAAAAAGGACACACCTGCGGTCTTCTTCATACTATTTTCTTTAAAAAAAACATGCATTTAATGTATGTTAGAGCATACTCATAGACTAAAGAGCTGCTAAGAGGTGATTCAGCATGTTTAATGGTGCAAATTTACCAGCAATTTAAGGCTTAGATAGGGCAGAAATAAATGCTGGACTTCACGGAAACGTTAGAGTACACTTTCTGCTTACGGGTCCAAAACATTATGGGAAATACAGTTACACAACTTGACACTAATCGGCCAATCTGAAACTAAATACAATAAAAATTTAGGATAAAACTGGCTAGTGCTTATATAGCACCTTCCTAATCAATTTGAGCACTCAAATTGCCTTAAATTACAAGTCTCATTCACACACAAACACACACATACACACACACTCCTTTTATATATATCAAAGCACTGTTTTTAATCTAACATTCCCACACACTCCACGGATGCATCAGAATTTGGGGTTGGAGTCAGGGGACCGATCCACCGACCTTCAAGTGGATCAGTAAGAGCTGCTTACTTCTTGCTGAATGCTGTACAGCAGCGTCTTGTTGGCTTTGCTTGTTGTACTGAGGGGCATCATGGACAGCAGCTTGGACTCCTCGCGGACCACACGTTTCTGAGAAGCGAGAAATCACATTCGAATCTGTTCTTTGCATATGAAGAGTTACCATATTAAAAGCTTTTTAAAAGACTGTAGGTGCTCTTTTACTGTAAGGCCTTCACGTGACGCCATACCTCATAAAATATCTTGATAACTTAGTGCTGTTTTAACAATTATTGTCTGACTGGCTGCTGCCATCCCAGCTGCATACTGCACACAAGAAAAAAAACCCCACAGTAACAGCTTTAGGGACAAAGAGATTGAAGGTATGACTTTAAAACACAGGCGCACCTCCATGCACAGTAGCAATACAAACAGACTTTTTACCAGAATCAAACACCATCTCTTTTCTTTGAAGGCTCCAAACACACCGAGCACTGAGAGCAGCAGGCAGCCAATCTCTATGATGTACATCATCACTACAGAAACACTGGACACCATCTGAAGAGACAGAAAAACCCCACAGTGGTGTTAAAATGATACACTGACTAGGCTTGTCCAGCTATTATTGTAATGAATAAGCCTTGGATCAAATATCTGTGGAAGATTTCACCCAGCCTGATATTCGCTTACGCTTATTATTAATTTTGATGCTCCAAAAGAGGTTAACGGTCATAGTCATCTTCAGAATGGTACACAAAGCATGAGGATTACTCAGTGTTGCCCAAAGACACTACAGCAGGCACATAATTCCCCACAAGGGGAGCTTAAATCCAGCTCTTCTGGAGCAAAGAAATCTTTAAAAAAAAAAAAAAAAAGGCGGGCTGATGACAAGACCCCTTCATAATTCTCCAGTTTGTTATTGTTATTGCCGCCATCAACAAATATCTACATCTAAAACTATTTTCATCCAGTCAGAAAAAAACAAAGAAAAAAACATAAGAATCCAGTCTTACTTTGCCAGTTTGTAAGAGGTCTCTATGCCAAGCTACTGTCATTGTCAGCATGAAGAAGCATAGCGCCTTTGGAGAGAAAAGAACACAAACATCTGTTATCCTTCCAAAGTGCTGTGAGGTAAGAGGTGAGAACGCAGGGTGTAAGGCTGCGGAGGATGAGTGAAATAAATATTTGAGGTTATTAATAGGTCTGCTTCTTTTGCAGCTCGGGAATGTAGCACCTCAACTGTTTGGATTTTGAAGGTTCTTAAATCGTGGGTGTTACTTCTTAAAGGAGCAGTAGTTCCTTTAAGTGCAAATGGAAGGCAGGACTACTGAACAGCAAGGTAACAGCACAGCAAAACAGAAGGCCTTTACATGTGACTCAGCTGGGAGACACAACACACTGTAAACATTACAAATATAAGAATATTGCTTATGTGATTTTAGGGGGAGATGCTGGAGCGAAAAAGGATGGCTGTCCTGATATTAGCGCAGAAATTCATCACAATGGCGATTATTTTTTTTTACCCCCCTTTTTCTGATCACTTCTTTGGGTATAACCTTAAAAACAGATTGGTTAAAAAACACACAACACACACACAGCAACACACTACAGACCGAGGGATGCCTGTGGTGTACAGACAAAAAGCCTTGTTTGGATTAATTGTCTGAGTGGGAATACGACCACAAATGAACTACATAACCCTATACAAAGAAATCAAACAGGCCCCTTGGCTTTGAAAGCATTGCAAAGAAAATTCAAATTTCCTACCATATGGACAGAATTTGCAAAAATAAACGGCCTTTTCAGGCTCGTTTTATCCGCCACCACGACCACTGCGCTCCGCTGCATTCTGCTGCTGCTGCTCCCCAGGCTTTAAAACGCCCTTTTACATGGAGAAAATGTTAAGGCTGTGGACCTGGGACCGTAGCAGTCAGGGCATCTGTCTGCTGTATCCGCACAGGACGTCACTGTGATGTGCTGGATGAGGGGTCTGTGCCGCCTTCAGGTGCATTCGGAAATATTGGTATCCAGGAGGGATGCTTAGCTTGTCCACGAGTAAAGGCATTGTCTCTGAGTGGTTCTTGCCACATGATCATGGCCACAGCCAGCATCACAGAAGCACTTTGAGCAAAACCCAGTAAGACGCAGGCTAGTATATCTGAGCCTTCAAATGTTAACCCGTGTATTTTTACCCAGAATATCCCAGGGTTGATGAATTCACATATGTCTACAAATTGCATTTCATTTTTGAAAAAATTACAAAGAGGATCTTAGGATTTACTAATATAATAAAATCTACATAAAATTTGCATACACATGACTCATAATACGCGCTTGCTTTTGTGTGTGCGCTATAAACTTACTGTCCGCACTCTTTAGCATGACTGCTGCTACATTAACATTCAATTATGCAGTCTTAATGGTCTAATATGGCTTGTAAGCAGTGTCGGGTTATGCAGACAGAGTGGAAACGAAGATTTTCAATTTAAAAAGTTTAAGTTTTAAAAGTTTCCCACTGCCCTGTGCATTAATATGCAACAATAAAATTAAAACAATTCTGTATTTAAGCTTAAAAAAAATAACAAAAATAAAAAGAGAGAGAGAGATAAAAGTACACTCTCTTTCACTTCTAAGGTTTTATGTATCAGGACGTAATACAAAGTCATCTGGTCCTCAGCAGGTCTTATATGTAAGTATGGCTACCTCTGTGAAAGCAGCAGATTTGTTGATGTGGAGCATTCAGGTGTGTGTTGACAATGCCGAGGAGGAAGGACATCCGCATTATTGCTGTCCATTAATCTGGGAAGGGTTATAAGGCCACTTCCAAACAACTTCAAATTCTACAGTGAGAAAGATTATTCATGAGTGGAAACATTCAAAAAAGTTGCCAGTCTTCCCAGGAGTGCACATTCCAGCAAATTCACCCCAAGGTCAGACCATGCAATGCTCAGAAAAACTACAAAAACAAAACATAAAAAACAAAACAAGTGTGGCTTTTTTCAAAGGGATGCCAGGAGAAAGCCTCTTCTCTTTAAAAAGAACATGGTAGCACAGCTTGGGTTTGCAAAGTTCCATCTGAACAAACTGCAGGACGTCTGGAACAATGCCCTTTGGACAGATTAAAGTGAAGAGTTTATAGCCTCATACACCTCATACTAACTGTGAAGCACAGTGGTGGGAGGGTGACAATTTGGGTACATTGCAGTCATTGAATCAACCTTGGACTTCCAGAGTCAAATATGAGGCCAGCTGTCCAACAGCAAAAATTTGGTTGAAATTCAATCATGCAATAGGACAATGATCCCAAAATTCCTCTACAACAAGGCTGATAAACTCACACAGAGAATGATTACTTCTAGATACTAATGAATAATGGGATCTACTTTAGTTTTTCACACACTGCTTCTTTATTTTGAGTTAGTGTTTGTAAAAAAAAGAAAAGAAAAAAAGAAAAGTAGTTACACGCTGTAATATGCCATGTGTTGCTGTTCATCTAATCTCAAAATTCATGCAACCTCAAGTCGCATGAAGTTGGATTTATCTAATTCTAGAACCTGGTAAGGCGAAGTATTCCTGGGCAAGATACTGAACCACAAGGTTCCTCTGATGCATCCGTTGGAGTGTGAGTATGTGAATATTAGGTTTAAGAGTGCTTAGGAATAGAAAAAAGCACTTGTGTAAATGAGTGCATGAGGCTTGTAGTTAGAGTGCCCAAATTGAGTAGAAAAGTGCTATCTAAGGACCTGTCCATTCGCCATATGTAAAACCTTGAAATTGACACAGGGTGTACTTTAGTTTTACCATCACCATATGCACCTTAAATATAAATAGCTTTGTACTCAAGTATAATACTTAATAAATATGCTTAGTTAGAAGAATGTAAGATTCTCTGACACTCAGCAGACACCATGTCTGTGCAGGTAGTTGACTGACTGCATTTCCCAGGATCCAGCAGTAATAATGGGCTGGGTTACTTGCCAAGAGCAGGTAGAGCAGGTTTCTATTGTTACCAGTGGTGCTCTGAGCACTGAAAGAGCAAACAGGAAGAACTGGTGAGAGAAGAACGCCGAAAATAAAAGGGAGGGAGAGAATCAGGTGGAGGAAACACACTGACACGTGTGTGAAAGAGCAGCAGGTGGATTAGACAACCTGAATTATAGATGCACATTTTTGAAAAGTCTTCTTCAAAGGAAGTTGCTTTTTGCCGTGACAGCTCGAGCCTGCGCAGGCGGACAAAAAGGAAGGAATGTGTATTTGTGCTGTTTTTTGCTGGGGGCTAAAAAGTGGGTCAACACCTGAGAAGGAGCCAAAAGGGAAGCAGAACTCAGACAGTTTTGTCCAACTGAAAGCGCACCAGAGAGGAAGTCTAAAGTAAAAACAGAAGAAATGCAGCATTATTAAGAAAATACTTTGAGTTTTTCAGCAACTGAAACCTGGAATAGCAGATTCCTGGTATTCTTTTTAAAACTTGGACACATTTTAGACCAACTGTGTTTCATTTTGAATGGCTGGATGGATTGTCTGGTGCGTTCTAACCTTTGAACAGTTCTTTATCTTGACAAACTTTCCTCCATCCCTAAACTGGTTTAGCAGGCCATATTTAACTAAATCTACTCTGCTAATAGAAATCTTGCCAGCTTACCAACTGCAGCTTTTACTAGAAGAAGCCAGCTGTTACTTATTGAAGCTCTGACCATAGCAGAAGATTTCCTGCTTGTGATCAGTCGTGATTCAACCTCAAAGATAACCCAGCATCTCTTGACCTCAGAGGCCACCCATTCCAAGTGATCTACAGTACTGGAGGGATCATTTCCTCCATTTTTTCACAGGAAAAGACACACACTCTGCTGTGACTCCACCATGGAGGTGCCAGGACCTGAACATGATGATACGTTTGATTTCTTGTTTAAGTTAATCCTTATTGGTGACTCAAACGTGGGGAAAACCTGCGTAGTTCAGAATTTCAAGTCGGGGATTTTCTCCGAGAAACACCAGAACACCATCGGAGTGGATTTCACTGTACGGACACTGGACATCGAGGGGAGGAAGGTGAAGGTCAGTTCCCCTTAGTGTGTGTTTAAAGGGGTTTCCTTTTTAGCCACAGATGGGCACATTTTGATTTTAGGAAAATCCTAAATAAACTGAAGTGAATAAATCACTCACAAGTTAATTTGTTTATCAAGTAACTTAAGTAACTTATCTGGCTCCAGATGATGTTTATTGACTTAAGTATATCATGTAGGAACTGCTGCTATAAAGGTACTGTAAATGCCTTCAGTGTGGTAAATGTATTGATCCTTATTGGTGTGTGGAGCCAGCTGGCTCTGACAATGACAGCATGGTTGCAGGTCTGCTGGTGTAATGATGAGTGAAGAATATTGGGAGACAGTTAAAGTTAAGATATTTGCCTGTCTGCACAGAACAATACTTCTTTTAAATATGCAGATGTGATTAACTTTTCTCAGTTTGACAGTAAATGAGGAGTCATTTGGTCACAGTGCGAGTTAGTGTAAGCTGAATTGAAAACAGGTCACACAACCACTCACACGAAGGACCTGAAGTTCAGGTTTCTCCACCTGAGCTTTTGTATGGGTAAAAATAAACTTTAACTGACTTGTCTGTGCTGTCATTAAGCATAAAAAAGGAACTAATTGTTTAGGTGGATCTTGACTGCTATGTTGCTGGGTGTGAGTACTTCTGATCTGAAAGTCTGTTTGGATAAAGAAATCTCTTTATTCATACAGTTTAATGGTGGCTTATGTGTAATAAACTGATGATTCATGCAAATTTTGACTTATCTGCACTGATCACTAAGTAAACACAGACAAAATTTGGGACCTGCATGGTATGGACTAGAAGTAGGGATGCCCAGAAAGATCACTTTCTGTGTTATTAAATGAAAATATGCAAAAAAAAAAATTACCTCCTGTTGAGGAAGGAACAGTGTGTCACTCAAGACAAACACACAAGTACACCTACTCTAATATTTGGTGGACAAACAGATGGCTGCGTGATGCAATACTTTCTCTTCTTAACTAATAGCTCATCTTTTTTAAAGCAAGGGGAAATATTACATCTATCTGCACTATAAATACTGAAGTATTAACAGAGAAATGATTTTAAAGGAGTGTTTACAAAAACAAACATGCAAAAGGGCAAGTTTGAAGCCTTGATATTTAATGATTCTGAGTACCACCAGCAGTGTTAATAGGTATCATTTTAGCTGCGTTTAATGTTCTGAAAGCATCTTATTTCTCCACTTTAACCAATCTGTTTTTAAGCACCTGCAAATTATAATCTAGGTTTGTCTTAAAGTTTCAGTACGTTAATTTTGAATGAGTCATTACTATAGGTAGTTTTGGAACACCGTGTAGTTGTTGAAATTTGCAAGCCTGAGGCCACATAATTGAGACAGTTGATATTCAGTAAATTTTACTTTTGCTTTCCGTCTCTCTTAGTAATAAGAATTCATTGTTCATTCTTATGTCATATTCTTAAACATCCTTTAACCAAGATCTTCTACTTTTGACATTTTAAAGGCATTGCACCTGCAATATGATCAGCATTATATACATGTAGAGATTTCTATTCAGAAAAGATGTGAGCTTTTAATCCATTATTGCATATGTTGAATAATCTGCATTCACACCACCATCACATAGCATTAAAACAAAAAGGTGGGGCTGGTGATTCTTGTTACCATGACAGTTGTTACCACACTAACAAGGTCTGCCTGGTCCTCGGGGACTGTTCTTCAGAGGAAAACTAATAAGGGGCCTGTTCTGAAACACTATTTCAACTGTGTGAGCATGTATGTGTGTATGGGTGGGTGGTCCAGATATTCCTCATGTTGTGTGGGGACTCCATATCACATTTTGAGGGGAAAGGACATTTTAAGATTAAGATATGTCATTCATCCACTGTGCTCCCTTGCTATAGGTAATAAATTTCATGTAAGAAGCTGAATCCAAAACCCAGGATACCTATATTTGGAGTCACTACTTGACTAATACACAGCACTGGGCACAAAAATCTCAGTCCACCACGTAACCCGATAATTATCATCCTGATATGGTAATAATGCTCTTTACTCAACTGTGACACTATTATCCTGTAATTTCTTAAATCTGATTTATTGTTGCAGATGCAGGTGTGGGACACAGCGGGTCAGGAGAGGTTTCGTACGATCACCCAGAGCTACTACCGCAGTGCTCACGGTGCCATGATCACCTATGACATCACACGGCGTGCAACCTTTGACTCAGTGAAACACTGGATAAAGGAGGTGGAGCTATATGGAGCAGCCAACGTAGTTCTTGTTCTCATAGGTGAGTGCTGATAGGACTGAAAATGTCTAAAAGTATTTTAGACAAAAGAAAATCAATAAGAAAACATTCTGGCTATGCTATTACAGCTAATAAATACTGGGAAATTGATTACAACTACTACATTTCTTAGTCTCTTCTTTAAAGCTGAAATGCTGTTCAGATCTCACAGAAGGTGTAGTATTAGACAGCTTTTATCCTAAGGACTTTGACTGCCTGCCTCACAGTCCTCAAAATTTGTTCCACAGACAAAATAAAAATCTAATTTCAAAACTTTTTTATACCATAAATGGTCAGCCTTCAGTAATGTTAATCAGAAACACACCTGTGTTTTTACAAAATTTTAAAATTCATGTTTGCTTTACTACTTACAGTACCATATGTACACAAGTAGAGTTTGGTCTTATCATGTAAGTTAGGTGCATGGCAGTTTTAATGGAACCTGTGTCACCATTTAGGTAATAAATGTGACCTGAGAGCACGAACGACAAGTTCAGTTTCAGGAAGCCTGCAGTCTGGCAAAGGAAAGAGGCATACTAGCTGCACTAGAAACATCTGCAAAGGTAATTCACACATATAAAACACAGATATGGCATTTTTTAAAGTCGATTATAATTGTTACATAAAGCCTGTTTTTGCTTTCGTTTTTTTTTTTTTTTTAATTGTTCTAGGAGAGTCAGAATGTGGACGATGCCTTCATGGTGATGGCCAGAGAACTGCTGTCTCGTAACGGCCTCAACGTGCAGCACAAGGACTTGGAGAACAAGAACACACCTCGAGTTCTCCTTCGAGCCAACTCTCGGCCGGTCAATGACACCATAAGCGCTTACACACAACCAGAAAAAAAGTCATGTTGCTGATACAAATGAGAACAGGACAGGCAAGATGAAAAGTGACTGATGGTGGATGTTGGAAGTGGGTAATGATGGAGTTAAAGAACTGAAGAAGATACAGCAATGTGTGGATGTGGATGAGGGCAAGCACAGCCTCAGGAACACCCAAAAATCTTTGCATTGAGGGGATTTAGGCAATTATTGGAATGTGAATGCTTAAAAAAAACAAAAAAAAAACCCAAAACAATCAGTATACTTATTTGTGACTTACCTGACCTGAAAACTAGTTGACCAGGTGTGTTACCTATTTAGGGAACAACAGCTCAGTTATCAGTGTTGTTGGAAAATTGCAGTGAACTTTTCTCATTTATGTCACCCATATTTTGACTGTTTTTGTCCCCCATTTAATGTCATTTTGTCTCCACAAGATGCTGTGAGACTGCTCAAAATGAATCCATCCAGTGATTCATTTAAAGACTAAAGGGCTATTATGGCTGTTATTTACAAGTAATGTCAGCGCCTGTTGGAAAAAAATGTGCAATCAGAGAAACACAAATAAGTCCCAAATCTGTTTCTGTCGTCCTTGTTTTGAGTTGTTGAAATGTTGTCTTTGTGCTTTACTCTAAGATATTGTTTCTGAAAAGCCAGCAAAAGGTGACTATCAGGTGTTATTAAATGTCATGAAACGACTGAGTATTTCACCCAGGTAATCTCTTGTGGTGTGATGAGCTGTGATCCTCTGCTGCTGCACTCTGGGTGAGAGAAGTCCAGAGGAGGAATTACTGTCAGTCCAAACACTGTGAATTAAATAGCTTTCTAAGCCCCCCCCTTTTTCTTTTCTTGTAAGAGTTACATGCTCATAAATATCAGTGACAGGTTATTGATGTGTTGTAACAGTTGCAAAGCATGTAAAATTGGCTTTAATGCACCATAGCCTGCTGTCTGCAAGTATATGAAATTTTATTTAAGGATTTTTCTTCAAGATATGTCCTCACCTTTGTGTCTTAATAGTGAAGACCTGGGCTGACAAATACCTGCCTTATTATGCAACTCCCTCCCTGCGAACACAAGATGGCGCTGTGCTGTTACATATTGTATGTAAATGTAGGCGGACTGCTCATTGCCTTAAAGACCAAGGTAATTTAAAACATCTGTTAGTAGACTAAGAAACAATTAACTCAGTTTATATGAAAACCAGGAGACCAGGGGGGGAAAAAAGTCTCATTAGCCTAAAGGCTAATGCCAAGACTACTTCCTCTAAACTAAGCTGACAGGGTCAAATCCAGGAACCAATCTCTCTTTGTGCCTAATGCCAAGTTGGCAGACCGTACTGAAACACCAGCCTTGAAGTCATGTAACAGATGCCACGCTGATTGTTGCCGTCTGACCGTAAATACGCATCAGTGTTTGTCTATTTGGTTATCCAGTGCTTAAAAAGTCTGGAACATGAGGGAACCGTGCAGGTGTAGCCTGGCCCTTTATCAGTAAAATTGTGCTGCATCCTGAAAAGCAACGAATGATTAATACATGTCACTTTTTCTCTTCTTAATCCATTCTGTGATTTATTCCTTCTCTGACACCAGGAAAAATTATTAATTATTGCTTGGGTTATAATTTCTTCGCATGCACCCTGGTTTAAAAGCAAGTCTTGCTTGCTCTCATTTCCTTTTAGTCAGCTTTGCCTCATTCAGTAGCTTAATCTTTGTCATCTGTAATGTAATGGGATGTTATCTCATTAAGTCTTAACTGCCTGTGATGTTTGTTCCACACTGATGTTTGTATTGTATACAGTACTGGGCAAAAGTCTTGAGCCACTGATCACTTTTCTTCCAAGGACCCAACTTTAAGTGGTCTTAAGCAACAGTTCTCCAGGCTTTCTGAAGGTCTTTCAAAGTTTATCTTTGGGCATTGGCTGCTTTTTCATTCATTTACAGTCCAGTTCTTGTACCTGACCAGAAAAGTGTTTTTTTTTTAAAATGATAAGTCACTTGACACTGATCCATGAATCATTCATGCACAAAAAAGACACCTAACTCAAGGGATGACAGACAGCTTAGCAAAGAATAAATTTTAAATTATTTTGTTATGTGTTATATGTACATGTTTTTGCACCATCAAGGTGTTTCACAACAAATTGTTAGCCAAAAACTAAGACAAGCAGAGAACAAAAGAAGAAAGCAGTTGAACAGTATCTGAAGGTTATGTTCTTAAGAAATAGGAAAAAGAAGTCATCAAAGACCTGACACAGAACCCGAGAGAGGTATCTGACCCTTCTCTTGATCAATCTATTGTTCACTGAATCCTCATCAGAAATGGTCTTAGTGAAGGGTGGCTGTCAAGAAGCCATTCTTAAGAAAAAGAAACAAAGGGAAATGGCTGAGGTATACCAAATTACACAAGAACTTGACTGGAAATGAGTGGCAACACGTCTTATATGGTCATGAATCCAAAACATAAATTTTTGGTTCAAATCATCATCAATATGTACAGAGGAGGTGGGAGAGAGGTGCAGAACTGTCTACAGCCGTAAAGCACAGTTGAGCCTCTGTCATGGTTTTGGAGCTGCATTTCAGCCAGTGATGTTGGAAAGCTTGTCAAAATGTATGGAATCATGAACACAGAGAACGCAAAGATTTTGATCCACCATTCAACACCAGTCTGGAACAAAAGTCAGCTTCGACATCCAAAGAAGAGCTTTGTCTTCTTTGGATGTCGGCTGAATGTCCTTCAAGAAGCCTGGAGAATGATTCCTGAAGACTACTTAAAGAAATGACGAGAAAGCTGCCAAAGAGAGCTCAGGATGTGCTGAAGAATAAATAAAGGTGGTCATACCAAATATTCAAGCTTGTTAGAATTGTACAAACTCTGTTTTTGTCTTATATACTTTATTTATATTCTGTACATCTTTCAGTAAATTGCTGCACCTATTTCACATTTCCCTAGTAAAGAATTAATGAGGGATGACTCAAGACTTTCTCACATTATTTTATGTTTTGCCTTATATGACACCTGTTCCATTTCATTCCATTTGACCCTGTTTTTGCTTCATTTGTTCTCTAATGGCTTTAAATTCAGCTCTTTTATGTTTTATAGTCTTTTAATGGCTAATTTCACATCTGGCCTAGGAACAGCAACTGAAAATGAGCCACTTGGCAAAAAAAATAGCACATTTATACTAATGGTGATAAATGTGCTTTATCCTTGAAGAAAACAACATCAAATTGTATTAGGTTTGTCTTGGGACTCATTATCTTTTATGTGTAATAAAAAAATTAAAAAACATTACAAATTTCAGCTGCTTGGGTGCCTGTTGGTTGTGGAAATGTAATCTGTGTGCAGATGAAAGAGCCTGGCTTTTAATACATTTCATCACCATTATGTTATATGGACATTTTTGGCCATTTATTTGTCAGCGTCCAGTGGTTAGTTCCTCACAGCAAGAAGGTTCTGTGTTTGTGTGGTATTTCTCCGGATGCTAGTATTTCCACACAAACAATCAAAGGCATGCATTACTTGGTAATTCCAAATTAGCATGAATGGTTTAGCTGTCTCTCTTTGTTAGCCCTATCACAAACTGGCAACCTGTCCAGGGTGTATCATGCAATTTTCCAATTTCATCTAGGCTAGGCTACAGCACCCTCCGCAACCCTGAACTGGATAGCTGAACAGAGCAGAATAAAATGGATGGACGGATGGATGGGCTCCAGTGACCCTCCCCCCAATAAACAGTTAATAAAATGGATAGAATAATTGCTTTGGCAATAATCAGTCTCCTATTACACATTACCCGCAGTGTACATTGCTGTTACAATGACATTTTTGCCTTCAATCGCATGACAAATTTTCAGAAAAAAAATAAACCAAATTTTATTTCCAGAAGACAGGTACACATTAGCATACATTAATGCAAAAAAGACAAACAACTACTTTTTTTGAAAAAGTATATCCTGAAGTCAAAATCAAAATTACTGTAACAGAGCAAAGCGATAAACAAAAAACTCAAAAAGCATTTTCTAGTCCTTTGTTTAGCAATATGACATTACAGCCAATAAACTCCAAGACCACATTAGGTGTTTCTGCAACCCATACAAGATAGGGAAAGTTCATCCATAAAAGCCTCCAGAATGGATTTTACCACAAAACAGTTCCTGCTTGTATTAATCCATTGTTCAGCTTATAGTCAAATATCCATTTCAATCTTCTTGTATAAATTTCTTTTAAACCTAGCCAGTCACCTGATTCACCTTCGTTTTAACTCAGCCTGATGATTTCAAACGTGTTTGGCGCCTTCTTTTTCAGGGGCTGTGGCAGAATTTCACCCTGTCCTTCACTCATGTCTGCCAGCACCTCCTGCGCCTCATTTTCAGACCCTCCTTGTGCTCCCTGTCCTGTATCTGTCCCTTCTATTTGTTTATCCTTAGGACATTCCCCGTTGTAGGTTTTGACGTAATCCACAACACGCCAGCCCCTGAACTCCTGTGGCTCTGAGCAGATCAGGCCAGTGTAATGGACGCCAGGGTGGTGTTTGAGCCAGTAAATTAGGTAGTGGATGTTGTAGTCGCAGAACCATGGGTTGTTGTCCAGTGAAAGCTTCCGTAGAAAGTACAGGTCTTCTAGTACACTGTACTGGAAATAATGGAGACTGTTGTTGGAAAGATCAAGCTCACGGAGGTACAGCAGGCCTGCAAATGCACCTGAGAAGAGGAAAAGATACAAACTAAATTAGTTGGCATTCATTTGTCTTCTGCTCCCCTCTGTAAAAACACCTATGGCATTTAAAGATCCAAGACCTTAAAAATAACAACTATAAACAAAGAATAAACTCAGAGAAAATGAATGAAAATACATAAAAAGAAAATTACCACTTTACTGCAGTTTCAATTCAATGTTTGCAAATCTAATAAACCCATAATTCAGGTATTTCATATCAGGTTGCAGCAGACTGGAAATCTGTCCAGGCTGTACCCAGCCTCTCGCCCTATGGCAGCTGGAATAGGCTCCAGCCCCACCCCATGACCCTGAATTGAATAAGCATAAGAAAATGAATGGCTGGATGAAAATCATTCAGGCAAACCCAAGGCCAGTTGCACTGTATAGACACTGAATTTCAGCTGGGCTTCAAGATCGGCAAAATCAAACATTCTGACATCCTCAAATGCTTCCAGTCACTGTTAGCTGTCTGCTTTTCTAATGTGTGCACACGCGTGCATGTGGATGCGCTCTGGGTGGGAGGAATGGGACAGCAGAGACCATTTCATGCTCTCCAGCCTTTGGCCAAGCTTTGATCTTTACAGAGCGGAAGAGAGGAGGGGAGGAAAATGGGAGGAGGAGGAAAGACGTCTGTGTGGAACATATAGTGGTAGAGAAACACGGTGAGAAGAAGAGAATGATGGAAGTGGAAGCTTGAAAGAAAGTCTGAAAAATGGATGGTTTGGGGCTGAAATCCTTTCAGTGTCTATATAAGCTTTATGAACATTCAATTCTAAAGATAACACAGACAGCGGAAACTATAGTAGAGGAAGGAAGTGTAATGAAGGGGGCGGGGATGCGCTCGTTTCACCTCTTCCTCCCATGTCTTATCTCTGGACTCATGAGGCTTGAGGCTCTCACATATTGGATACTATTCATTCGCTTGTTGGACCACATACATGCTATTTTCCTAAGAACTGAAATGCACAAATCCTTTTATCCAACTCTCTGCCAGAAAGTTTGAAGCACAGTTCCTAAAAGCTGAACTGTTTTGTTAGGGTCCCTTCCCTGTTCCCCTTATCTGAATGCCTAGTCTAGAGTCAAGATTTAGTTACCTGGTCTTCACCCACAATAACACAGTTGGATAAACTATGCTTAGTTGAAGATTTATTTGGAAACATTTTTCTTCTTTTTTCTGATGGGTAGGACGATGTATTTTTACATTTTCTAAAATATAAAGTCATTAATTAGAGGAAAATGTGGGAAAATGAGCCTTTAAATACAATACATTATCCTGTGACCATCTAAATTAATGTTTTGTCTATTCTGGGAGTTTTGCCTTGCCTAGATAAACCACAACAATCTGGCACAACAATCTGCCAAAGCCAACAGTGAAATAATAACACACTGATATAATGTGTGTGAGTTTTTTTCATTCATGGTTCTTTCCTCTCTCTGGTCATCCTTCCAGTGAAAACCATAAATAAACAACTTTTTTTCTTTCTTTCTTTTTTTTTTTTTTTAAAGTACTCTGAATGTGGACATGATTAAAAAGAGGGGCTGAGGATTTAAACCACATGTCACTGGCAATCACAGGCTCTCACAGTTACACAGAATTTCTTTCTGAGTTTCCAAAGAACTTTCAACACAGTGAGCTGAAGCAGATTGTTTACATGTGTTGCTGCAGGATAATGAAGCTTTTGAAAATGATTTCCCTCCTGGGCAGGAAGGGATGGACTCACACATCATTAACCTGTTGAGAATAATGAATGTGCACTTTTTAATTGTACAGTAATCCTGTATTACTAGTGCAGAATTTGTATTCTGAATAACTTCACATCTGCTTGAATGACATTAATCTCTGAAACCTAAATGTTTTAGATTTTTCCATTTTCAGAAACCTTTCTTTGATCTCTACTCTGCATTTCATGTTCAATATTTGTATATTTACATTAAAAAATGCTCTTTTTTTAAAAGAACTAATGAGTAATTTTTACCTTACTTTAAAAACTATTGAATTAAATGACAACAGAAGCATGTGCATTGCTGAGACATATAAGAGTAATAAAGGAACTGGATCCTTCATGACTTTGATTTATTAAAGCTCTCTAAAAGGTTGGTCACACTAGAGTAAAGTAGATTGCAAAGATGCTTTGTTGCCATTGGAGGCTGATTGTAAGTAGTTGTGGTGACCAGCTAGATGCCCAAGAGGTTGAGGAAGTAGCACCATCAATTTCTGGGTGACCACTTTAGATCCCACAACAGGTTGCCTAAGTCAAACTGACTGCAATCACTCTCAGACAGATTGGCAAATGTTTGCAAATAGTTGCTATCTAATTTATAAATGCA
Source organism: Pterophyllum scalare (assembly GCA_024447675.2). Taxonomy (NCBI): domain Eukaryota; kingdom Metazoa; phylum Chordata; class Actinopteri; order Cichliformes; family Cichlidae; genus Pterophyllum; species Pterophyllum scalare. Next base: position 46,064 of record JAMQGT020000275.1, on the reverse strand, counting down.
GATCAATTGCATTTGTGTGAATTTCAGTGGATGCGGACAGCAACTGATTTGCAGATTTTTGCCAATTTGTCACAGTTAATTATCATATTATTACAAAAGTATTACATGTAATTTCCAACCTGACCTCGTTTAATCGCAAACTGACACCAGATTCATGACATCTTATTGCTATTTTATTGCTGCCTTGGCATACAGTACCAAAGTTGCTTTGAAGATGGCCACTGACTACAAGTGGTCACAGACCTGGTCTCTGTAAATACATGAGATTGCAAGTACATTGCATGTTCAACAATTTTGCTTGCGCCACACTTTCCAACCACTGTTGTCGCTAGTGTGTAGCACAAACCTGTTCATGTTTTTAAATATGACACATTTTGACTCACTTGAATGTCTCCAATGAACCCCAAGCATAAGTCAGTTAGAGATGAGGTGATAAACAATGTCTTTCTAATAAAGCACAGATATCTGCTTTCCCTGCACCACGTGTGGGGGTGGTACAAGTGCTTCTTTCTCAGGTTCATTTTACTTGGTTGTCCTGTCCCTCCCCCAAAGAACCAATGAACATTCAAACCAGGGGTGTTATCATTGTAAAGATGTTGTGAAGTATAATTATTGTTTTTAGCATGGCATTTGCTCAAAGCTCTGGTGAGATGAGCCAGAGATCATGTCGGCACTCTGATCTGAGTCAGTAATAATGCGTAGTAAATATGTAGGTTGAGGGGGAAAAGCTTTTTAACCTGTATTTTAATCAAAGTCTGGCTTTTTTTTTTTTTTTTAGCCATTTTTAAAATATTTTGATGTACGCCCTGAAAACATTACCAAGTTAAGTCGGTCCAGCCAACGCAGCACAAGCAAAGTTCTAACTTTCAACTGGAGCAATGTCTGATTTATACTGTTGATTAATCTTTAAAAAGAAAAAAAAAAGATTTTCCCTGCTTCTCTGCTCAGATGGATCCATGCTACTCTTTCATTTTTTCTTTGCATCTTTATCACTCACCCACAATTACTTCCTCTAGTCAGGGGCTGTGCTCAGCCCTGGCAACATGCAGCAAAACATTGCAACAGAAGGTGGATGTGTTGAACAACCTGTTTATTTCTTCATTCATTAAGTGCACAGCACTTTAAAAAATGTTTATCTTGACTCAGAGTTGTCCAGTTGGGTCTGTTTTATGAGCTGTGACAATATAAGATGCTTGTATATCCAGATGTGCATGTGTGTGAGAAACGGTGGATATGTGGAGAGGACTGTTACCTGTGTCTATATGGTGCAGACTATTGCTGCTGAGGTTGAGCAGCTTCAGGTCTTTGGACAGCAGGAATTGTTTAGGCTTGAGATGTTTTATGTTGTTGTTGGACAGATCCATCTTCACTATGTCTGATGGCAGGTCAGACGGGATGCTATTCAAATCTGCAGAGGGAGAAAGGTGCAGAAGCATCAGGCCTTCAACTTTCATGATACCAAGTTTAAAAAGGCTAACTTGAAAGACAAAAGTATTTACAATCACATATGCATATTGATAGCACAACAAGTTAATGCTGACTGCAGAGGCCAGAGGCTGCAAACATTTCCAGCTCTTTGACTGAGATGGAAATGTGTCTGCATCTTTATGTTTTCAAGATGGGTTGTAGGTTATGTGCTCCATTTTCAAGATGGAGTCAAAGGAGACATCGTGTATTACAACATTTCACTTGTTTGCCAGAGGGAGCTTTTTTCCGCTTACACTGGAAGCCTCACGCAATCATATTTGTCTCTTGAAGACGTTAATGCATGAAACATATTCTAATCTCTATAACAGAGCCTCTCTGGAGTTTTGAATTAAAGTTCCACGCCGGAGGTAAATTTTTATAAATGTTACTCCTGCCGTGACCGGACAGGTGAAATATAGATTTGACGCTGTCAGTAGAAAGTCACTGAAAATAAAAGTCTGAAAGACGTGTGGTGTGCACTAACAATGAATAGATGCAGGTTCTCTGATTGCAGTTTAATTTTTGGAGGTTTTTGATCAAAGCCTTCATAGCCTAGACTACGAATGAGCTTTACAGTTCCCTCAGTCATTAGAATTGTTGAACCTGCAGCATCATGAATATCTTTTAAATTGGAAGCCACATTTGCTGTGCCAATCAAGGCATAGTTCTGTTTAAAACAGGGTAGGTGGCCCATGGAACCTGTATCATCACAGCTGCTTGTTCCTGAAGCAAAATGGTTGCAGATGAGAGGAAACATAAGTGTGTTTGGGCAGCAAGTATAGCCTAAGACATAATTAAACAATGTTTTGTTTCAGTATGAAATGCCAACTTTTTTGTAGATTTGTAAGATTATGACTGATATCCGCGTGGCAGAGCATGCAAAGCAGTTTCCCGCATGTATTTAGAACACTTATGGACATATTTATAGTGCAGATGTTCCAGACGATACACGTAGGCGTCACTGCCACAGATGTTGTAGACAGTTATCATGAAGGCATGGTGCCATAAATCATCACAGACTCCAAGAAAACATGCACATGTAGCTTTCAGCGCAGATGTAGCCAGCGCATTCAGGAAATGTAATGATTACTGCTTTGTGATGTGATGCAGGGAAGCAAAACCTGTCTTTGGAGAGCCTTTAAAGCTCATGTTATCAGTCCTGCATGGTGAGAAATTTTCTTCTGGAAAGTCCAAAGGGAATCCCAGCCTGCTGTTAGGTGTACATGTGTGTGCAGCATTGTCAAAGCAGGTTTGTAGATTTCTTTTAAAAAAAGAAAAAAAAGTGGAAAATGCGATCACTCTAACATCAGACTCAAATTCCTGGATTCCCTTGTGTGAAACCAGATTTTTTGAGCCAAAAGCCAATCCACTCCGTCAAAGACAGATACATTTTTTACAGTGAATAAAGACCTATGCCTGCACTGTGTATTCAGCTGGGACAGTAGAGTCTGTGACCAGAAGTCCGTGTTTCCCTCTGAGCAATAAAAACTCAAAAAAAAGAAGCTGAGCTAGACATGAACAGAGAGCTATCATCTCTTGCTTATTATCTTGAGCCACTAGTTGTTGTTTTATTTTTTTCGTTTTGGTTTTTTTTTGGGGGGGGGTAGCATCAGCCTCCTGGAGCTAAATGTGTTTTCAGGAAGTCAAAAGCGCTTATCAGGAGTCACTTTTTTTTTTTTTTTTTAATGGAGCAGATATGGCAGATAAATCCTTAAGCGCTTTTCTGCTTTAACATCTGTTAACATGACTCTACTGATGAGGCAGATGAATGAAGGAAAATGCGGAGCGAAGGAGGAGCAAGAACATGCCAAGAAATGTGAAAATCATCCATCACTGCCCCGGACTCCTGCTCAAGTCATTATTTCAGTGAACATCTGTACCTCTTAGACTTTGCTGTTAAAGAAAAAAAAAAGTTCTTTGTGCTTTATAGCTGACTGAGAAAACTCTTCTACTATAAAGAATCTGCTATGAATATCATTTTTATCTTTCTCATAGATGTCATAACTTATTATTTGTTGTCTAAATTAGATCACCTGGTTTGCCTCAACAGGCCAACTTTAAATGATTTTTTTGTAGTAATGTAGCTGGCCGCTTGCCAGTGTAGTGCATGGAAGTTCCTCTAGGAGTATAAATCATACACAAGGTCATGCGTTAGTTAAACACATGGAGGATGCATGACAGTAAATGCACAGCAGTATTTACACAGTTTCAATAGACAGAGCAAAGCCATTTACATTATTTAGTAGGCGTACAGAGCATTATCTGGAAATTTATCTGTATTCCACTCTAGTATTTATGGGTTAGCACTCTGGATGATTTACATGATTATGTCGCGTTAAGTATGAGTTTGTAGCCCGAGTCTTTTCCTTTTCGTTCTTTACTTTAACTTCCAAAAATATCATGAAGTACCGCTGATGTCATTCCTGCAAAGTAAATACTCAATTTGTGCAACAATGCTGAACCCACTTATAGGATGTGTTGCAAAACTTTTCATTCTGTTTAGACAGCAGAAAGAGAAGCATTTCATTTTTTTTAACAGTGCTGACATGATTACTTGGGGGTCATCTGTGCTTTGTGAGTAGTAGGCAGTCATTTTTGGCTGCTTTGGAAACACACCCCACTCTTGATGAGGGAAAGGTTGCTTCACATCTTTTCTTAACAACGTTAGCCAGTATTGTGTGCTGCATAGTAGCATCAGGAAGCAGTAAATTAGTCCGCATTTAGCACGTGCCTCTCTCGGTTCCATATTTCATGTGAGGTCACCTGCGCCTAGATGTTAAAGTGTAAATGTACCAACATGCATTATTGGTATAGGGAGCAATACAAACAGTACAATGAATGTTAGTGTATGCAGACACCTTAGCAACAGGGTTATTATTACTCCATTACTCATTGTAAAATTTAAACCAAAAAAAGTGGAAAATCTATTAGCAACCCAGACATGGATACAGAGGCAGAGATGAAGCTTTTTTGTTCAAATATGCTGACAACTCTATTTACCTTATAATTATAACAATAACCAAATCAGTGCCCCACCCTTACTTTTGCTTACTTACTGTAAGTCGTACAAAATTGATCTGTTTCGTTCTCATGTCACTTCAGTGACCTTATCTCCTCAGTGTGAAAAACTAAACATTTCCCAAAAGTTAAACAGTTAACATTGCAGTCAGGACCCTGGAAACCACAGCAACTGCTGCTCAACTGAAAATAGTGTCAGTTTTTTTTCCTGCTGACTCTCTGTCTGCTGTCTGCAATCCTGGAGGTCCAGTGAGAGCTATAACATCCTGTGAGGGTGGGTGTATGTGCAGCCAAGTCCCCATATATATGACATTTGTGCAGCCTTCTCAAATGGCCTGAAGTTTTTACAGAGCACTTGTTACTTCTGAATCCTATGATTTATTGATTTAATACTCAGGCTTAAAGAAACAAGGGGTGATACAAGACTTTTGCATAGTACTGCAAATCGATACAAAGTTCTTTTAAGTGATTATCTTTATCCTACTGATGGGAACAGTCTCTTCCAGGATGATCTGTTCACATTCATAGGGCACGAGGGATCACTGTTACTACCACCATCATCCAAACACTAAATAATGGAACATCTTTTATATGAATGGTGTTCCATCCAATCAGTAGAGTTCCAGAGACTTGAAGAATCACTGCCAAAGTACTCTGGAGCTGTTCTCATAGCATGTGGTGGCCAAACACAAATGGCAGGGTACACCCTATCAGGTTGCCAGCCCATCACAGGGCAAACACAGACAGGCAACCATTTACACCTATGGGCAATTTAGAATCACCAATTAACCTAACCCAACAACGTGCATGTCTTTATACTGTGGGAGGAAACCAGAGAACCAGGAGAACACCCACACAAACATGGGGAGAACATGCAAACTCCTAACAGAAAGATCCCAACCAAGGTGGATTTGAACCCAGGGCCTTCTTGCTGTGCTAACCACTGCCCTGTTGTGCTGGCCTTATACACTCCTGATCAAAATCTTAAGACCAGTTAAAAAATTGAACAATTTGCTTTTTGCATTATTGGATCTTAAGAAGGTTCTAAGTAGAGCTTCACAATGCTAAAAGGAGAAATCGGCGCAAGAGACAAAAGCTTTTGAGCAGGGAATTTTTTGAAAACTGCATTTACACTCAAACATGATTTTTTCAGCTGATCAAAAGTTTAAGACCATAGCCTTTAAAAGCCAAAAGCTGTGCAAAAATCTGGATTCCATGTCATTTTCTGTCAAGTCTCTACACTGTCAAGACCTCCTCACGGCAAAGGCAAAAAAGCTCACTGACTTTGATCGTGGTAGGATTGTTGAGTTGCACAAGCAAGGTCTCTCACAACGTGCCATTGCTGCTGAGGTTAGACGCATTAAGACAGTCATTTTGCATTTTTTAAATGATCCTGAGGGTAATGGAACAAAAAAGTCAAGTGGTAGACCCAAAAAAATTTCACCAGCGCTGAGCCACAGGATCCGATTGGCTGTCCGTCAAGACACGGGACGATCCTCTACCCAAATTAAGGCCATTACTGGTGCTGACTGCAGCCCAATAACCATCAGACGGCATCTGCGAGGGAAGGGCTTCAGAAACAAAAAACCTCTTCAAAGGCCACAAAATTGCCCATTTGGACTTTGCAAGGGTGCACCAAACATGGGACATTGAAAGGTGGAAGAAAGTTGTCTTCTCTGATGAGAAAAAATTTAACCTTGATGGTCCTGATGGCTTCCAACGTTACTGGCATGACAAGGAGATCCCACCTGAGATGTTTTCTACACGGCGCAGTGGGGGGGGGCATCATGATTTGGGGTGCATTTTCCTTCAATGGAACAATGGAGCTTCAGGTTGTATAGGGGCATCAAGCTGGCTATGTGGAGATGTTGCAGCGGACATCCCTCATGACTGAGGGCCCTCCTCTGTGTGGTAATGACTGGGTTTTTCAACAGGACAATGCTGCAGTTCACAGTGCCCGCCTGACAAAGGACTTCTTCCAGGAGAATATTTGGGGATGGATGGCAAGGGAAGTTTACAAAAATGGACATCAGCTCCAGACAGTGGATGCCCTTTGTGAAGCCATCTTCAACACTTGGAGCAATGTTCTCACTAGCCTCCTGGAAACACTGGCATCAAGCATGCCTAAACGATTGTTTGAAGTGATCAACAAGAATGGTGGAGCTACTCATTACTGAGTCCTTTTTTTGACACTTTGATTTCTGTTTTGGGGGGTTTGGGGTTTTTTGAGCTATGGTCTTAAACTTTTGATCAGCTGAAATAATCATGTTTGAGTGTAAATGCAGTTTTCAGTAAATTCCCTGCTCAAAGGTTTTTGTCTCTTGCACCGATTTCTTCTTTTAGCATTGTGAAGCTCTACTTAGAACCTTCTTAAGATCCAATAGTGCAAAATGCAAAGTCTTGCAATTTTTTAACTGGTCTTAAGATTTTGATCAGGAGTGTATAATCTGAATATTTCTTGAAAAATACTTAGTAATGAAATAATGACTGTGCAAATCAAAAGCATCATCCTACATCAGTAGTATATGTTTAGATTGTCAAATAGACAGAAGAGTAGTCCAGAAACCATGTAAAAGTAATCTTAGATTAGATTTCGCAAAGCTAATGCAACTATTAAATGAAAACATTAGTGCTGAAAAAGAACATAATGAAAACAAAATGAAAAGACTCCAATCATCTGATAACAACTCGTAGTTTCAAATCAAAAGCACAAAACCATGAATTAACTGTCATGCACAACAGCTGCAGTGTATTGAGCAATATTCACACATCAAATACAGCTTTTATGGTGCAGAATGATTTAGAAAGAGGCAGGATGGGGAGAATTATTGCTGGGCAAAAAAAAAAGGAAATATGTGGAGAGATGGATGGGATAATCACCCTGTGCGCAAAACAGAGAAACCTTATAGTGGTTCAGATAAAGAACAGATTCAAACGGCGTGCTATAGAAAAAAAAATAATTAGGAAAATATGCAAAAGCTTCCTCAAGCCTTTACAACACAGAAGCTGCATTGTGTGGTTTTGGCTTGTCTATTCTTTATGAAAAGCTGCTTTCTCTGAAGGGCACAAGCTCGCCATTGATAGATGTGTTCAATTGCTCATGTGGGACTTGGTCTGGATAATGGACACAGAGAGTGTGTGAGTTTCAGTGTGTGTTAATCAGTGTCTTGAATTAAATGCACAGTGAGAGTACAACAAAGGGAAGAAGATACAAGAGCAACTGGAGAGGCCACATAAAAGCAACCACAAAGGGATCTGCACAAATTCATAAATAGCCATCTGTCTTTTTGAACGGCAACACCGGGGGACAATATGACAACGGTCTCATAGCGAGACTGTTTAATGCACAGATAGAACCAGATGTGAAAACTGGGTGAGAAACTTGATCTACTTGATGCTTTCCAAAACCCCTTGGAAGACAGAAAACAAATGGTGCATTAAAGTTACAATACAACACAAAATACATGGTACTGTAGCTGCAAAGCTTGGAGCACACATACAGCGCTGTGAAAATGACCCCTTCCTGAGTTAAGTGCACTCAAGTAATTGAAACCTAAATTTAGTAACTGGTTGTGCCACCCTTGGCAGCAAGAACTGCAGTCAAGCACTTGAGATAACTGGCAGTGAGTCTTTCACATCTTTGCAGAATTGCTTCATTTCAGCCACATTGGGGGGGGGTCGAGCATGGATGGACTGTTTAAGGTCATGCCAAAGCATCTCCAGGCTTTAAATAGGCCATTTCATTTTATTTATTTTTTTGAGCCATTTAAAGGTGGACTTGCTGCTCTGTTTCAGATCATTTTCCTGCTGCATAATCAAACTGCACTCAAACTTCATGGCACAAACTGATGGCCGGACACTCTCCATCAGAATTTTCTGGTAGAGAGCAGAATTCATGGTTCAACAAATCACAGCAAATCGTTCAGGTCCAGTCATGTATGACTTTTGGTATAATGTTCTTTTAATGAAATGTGTTAGTTTTATGTAGATGTGACGGGACTCAAGCCTTCCAAAAGGCTGAACTTGTGTCTCGTCAATCCACAGAATATTTTCCCAGAAGTCTGGATGTTTTTTTGGTAAATATGAGATGAGCCTTTGTGTTGTTTTTGGTCAGCAGTGGTTTTTCTCCTTGGAACTCTTCCAAATATGCCATTTTTTTCTCAGTCTCCTTCTTATTGTTGAACCATGAACTCTGACTTTATCTGAACATCATTAGGTGTTGTTCTGGATTCTTTTGTGACTTCCTGAGACATTGATGCACTCTTGGAATAATCTTGGCAGGCTGGCCACTACTGGGGAGGTTCACCACTGTTCCAAGTTTTCTTCACTTATGGATAATGGCTCTCACTGTGGTTCACTTGAGTCCCAAAGCCTTAGGAATGCCTTTGTAACCATTTCCAGACTGACAGATGTCAATGACTGTGTTTGTCAACTGTTCTTGAGTTTCTTTAGATGGTGGCATGATGTGTTGTTTTTGAGATCTTTAAGCCTACTTCACTTTGTAAGAAAGGTTCATGATTCAACAATAGAAACTAAGATGCTTTTGCATGACCTTAAACTGCCGTTCATGCTCGAAAACCCCAAATGTGGCCGCAAAGAAGAGTGGGCCAAAACTTATCCACAGTAACATTGACTCATTGCCAGTTATAGCAAAAACTTGATTGCAGTTCCTGCCGCTAAGAGTGGCACAACCAGTTATTTGGTTTAGGGGCGTAATTACTTGTTTACACAGGGCCAGGTACATTTAGATAGTATTTTTTCCCTTAATAAATGAAAGCATCATTTAAAAACTGCATTTTGAAATTACTCTAGTTATTTTTGCCTAATATTAAAATCAGGAAGAAATCAGGAAGGGGGAAAATACTTTTTCCCAGCATTGTCAAAAAATTTACCTCAAGTGCTACACAATACCTTACACACCATGACACATGATAGGGAATAACAACAGTAAGCCAAAAATATTGTGTGATCAGATAAAGAGAGATGACAAAAAATGACAAAAGTTTCCTTCACATAAAAATCTGTGTATGTATGATTTGTGTGAAAGCCCACTTTTTTTTTTTTTTACCCCCAAACTGTTGCAGAGCAAGAGTTTGAAAGAGGAGATCACAACCAGATTCAGAGCATGCTCCTTCCTACCCAGTAAAGCTCAGTCACCCACTGAAAACAAATGGGCTAATAAAACAAACAACTGTGCTTGCTGAATGCTCATAATCAAAACATACATCAACAAAATTCACTCGCGCCTAATTTCATTGAACAAATAAGCATGACTCTACCCCTAAGAGTGCTACACAAACCTAATAAATGTGCCTTTTCTCATGAAGTTCTCCTCTGTCACGGCAGTCTGTTGTCAACAAAGAAGTGGCCAAGTTCAGCAAACCATCTAATATTGATTGATTTCACATGCATTTAGTTTCTGGTACAGAAAAAATGAAATAGTTCTTTGTCAGAGTTTATTTCACTTCCTATATTTACTTTTGTAATTGCACTAAACAAGTTCTTATTAATATTCACAAAACACACTGACATAGGCAGTTCCTATCAGTAGCCTCTATGAGGCTGTACTTTGACTAAAAGTTATATCAGAACACAAATGCTATGCAGGTACAAGGGTGAAAGTGACTATTCGGAACAGCATTCCTGCACCTTCAGTTAATCAGCGATTAAATCCGATAGGTAGGTTAATGCATATTACTGTCAGATGGCTTAATTTTTCATCTGCCACAGTGTGGCGTTACTTCCAGTGACGGCATGGAAATACGTGCTCAGTAATAAGAAAATAATGGCATCCCACTGCCTGCATTCATGGTGCAGATGTAAAACTGGGGTCATGCTGGCACTACAGATGGAGTAATATTGCTTGTGGAAGTTACTTTTAAATGCAATGTCTCTTACAGCTCAATAAACATCAACAAACACACAAACTGGCTCCTGCACAGTTTATCACAAAATGTGTCTGCTAGCTAAATGTGTGTGCTGTATTTAAATCAGATATTGGATCTATACATGATGTGTTGCTGAACTGTGTTTTTGGTGAAGCATCTTGCATTTTTTCAAAGGTTGCATGAAAATATTGTACTAGGCATAACTTGTTAGCTTGCATTACGGTAGTGAAGTTGTTACACTTATGTAGAGCAGGCTGTGGTGTTCATGGTCAATGTACGGTTGTACTGTGGGTAGCAGACATCAATTTACATTTAATTTACATTAGATTCACTTACTTAATTTTACCTTTTATACTACTTTAGAATATCTAGGGTTTGGAAATTACCGATCATACAGTACCTTGTGAAACATCTGCTTATATCTTGCTGAATTCAGCTGTCTAAAGCCACAGAGAGCAGTAAATATCAGAGTAGAAGCACAGGTCAGCTGATCACACCCTGTAAACAAAGTAAAATCTACTGGAACGCACAAACAAGTTTTTTCTATAACAGATTTTGTGTTTCCCCCACCTGCCAAATCCCACTTTAACCCCTGTGCAGGTATAATTATTCCTATATTTGACCATTTCAGTTTAGTGATTGGTAATATTTTCTTCTTTCCACCACATCCCCAAGAACAAAGCTTGGATGTGAGATGATTTTTGTGTGGTTTTACTAACCACAACTTCCCCGTCCAGTACATAATGCTCACTGTCCTGAAAAGTTGCTTTTCTTTTTCATTTCACAGTGAATAAAAAACCAAAACCTTCTGTGAAATGACTCTTTTTAGTAAGGCTCTTTTACTGCGGGTTTTTCTGCACACTTTCATCTTAGTCTGGACAGACCAGCATCTACAAAGCAACGCTGCTAATAGGTACTCACTGCTGCCCTAACTAAGACCTACTGCATCATGTGCATTGAGTGTTGTTGTTATTTATATTATAGTGGCATCCAAGATGTGTTTTCTTGCCTTAGATTTAAAGCACAGGTCACAATCTAAGTTTTATAGATTGTAGATTAACATGAAGTCAGACAAAGTTATAGGGATACACATCTTGACATTCTCTCACCTTTGTTGCTGCAGTCCAGCAGCGGTCTGGGAAACATGTATGTGCGACACATGGAGGTGGCTTCTGGTTTCTTTATTTTTGGTGGCGGCTTCAGCCGTTGTCCATCTCCCGTCTCAGGCCTCTTGTTTTCTTCACACAGCAAGTCTACGTTCAGCTTTTTCAGTTTGTGACCCTTCAGTGAAAGAGGCTCTGCACATTTGGCGTAATTCCCCAGGTTGCGGTTGCTAGGTAGCTGCAGTTTTCTGATCAGGCTGTCCAGCGGACACAGGCAGCTCCAGGGATTGTCATAGAGACGCAGGTAAGTAAGGCGGGGTAGGGGCAGCAGGGCCTCTTCAGAGGCTGTTGTCATTTGGTTGTGTTGGAGGAGCAGGGTGGTGAGCTGGGTGAGGCCACTGAATGCACCATCCTCCACCATGGAGATGCGGTTCTGCTGGAGATCCAAACTCTTCAGCTGGGTGAACTGGGCAAACATGTTGTCCCTCAAAACCTAAAAGGAGAGATGTATTTGGCTTGTTCAACTTGTATCTCTGGACTATAGATTGGCATTTAAATTGAAAAATGTACTCCTTTAAAATCCAAAATCCTCAAGTGCCAAAGAATTGAATAAAAGTAAATCAAAATCCATTTCATTTCCCTCACTAGTTATATTCATTTTCACTGCTTTGATCAGTATCTATAATGCCATCATTTCCATTTATTAACATGCAGGCGAACATTTTGTTTTAGTTCTCTCAACACCTGTGACATAAACATCCTGTGGTTGCTCAGACATGCAAAAACTGCACACATAAGGAAGTAAAGTCTGTCTTTGATCTCGGTCCCAAATAACTGGTGCACAGATGCTCATGGCATCAACAAGCCAGCTGAATTTACTTTCAGAATAAGAGATTATAGATACTTAATCCTGGGTTAAGTAATACAAAGAACCCATTTTGTTTCACAAAATTGTATCAGTCATCCTTTCTAATTATCATCAGTCAATTATTATCAGTTGTTACTTGCACCAGGTGGGCAGAAATCTGGCTGCAGATACCTGAATCTTATTTCTTGCCAGCAGTAGATGTTGGATATCTTTGGGCCAGTCCTGCTTCACAGTGGTAAGCTGCCTGTCCTGGCAGTCAAGGTACTTTTCTCCTGCCTCCATGTATTCCTTACACTCCTCAGTCTGACGCCTCATGACCCCAGGCCTGCCTTTGCCCCTTACATGGCCCCTAGCGCTCCTCTCCACAGCCTTTGACCGAGGGCCTCTCCGGGGTTCAGCTGATCCGAGGAGTAGCAAGAGGAGGAGGAGGAGGGGACCAAGGAGACGCATGACAGGAGAAGAAAGGTGATCAAGTCACTTTCAGAAGACAGATGAGGAGGGGATACAGGAGGTCAGTGATGGCTGCTGGCACAAACACAGGAAAAGAGGGAGAGAAGAAAATTAATTTTCAAAGTACTTCAGTGGCCAGTTGACACAAAATCATATTTGCGATTTAGCTGTTTAGTGCAGTGCAGTGTTGCCATAAAACAAGAGGATCCCTAATAAGAACCTGCCAGATGACTTGGGCCTTTCTATGTGGACACTGCATGTTCTCCTTGTACTTATGTGAGTTATCTTTGGTACTCTGTAAACCAGGGATGTGAAGTTAATGAGTGGATATCCGTGGTTGTAGTGTAAATGTGAGCATAAATCATTGCCTTAGCTCTGTGATGGACTGGAAACCTGTTCGGGGTGTACCTAGCCTCTTTCCACATGCTTCTGTGCATAGTCCTCCTGGATAGATGGATGGATGGATGAATGGATGGCTGGATGGATGGATTTTGATTTTCAATTCAATTTTATTTATTTAGCACCAAATCCCAACAAACAGGCACTTTATATTGTAAGGTAAAGACCATTCACTAATTACAGAGAAAACCCAACAGTCAAAATGATGCCCTATGAGCAAGCACTTGGTGACAAGGGGAATGAAAAACTCCCTTTTAGCAGGAAGAAACCTCTGGCAGAACCAGGCTCAGGGAGGGGCAGTCATCTGCCGCAACCGCTTGAGGCTAAGGGGAGAGAGAGACAGGATGAAAGGCATGCTGTGGAATATTTTAATAGCTGCCTGTCAGTTCTTATGTTTAATGGAAAAAACCCTATTCCCTTAATTGTGCTATTAGAAGTACATTATTTGAATCATATTTATTGAGAATTACACTTTTTTATTTGGAGTGATTAATTAAACAACCATGTACACTTGTATCTAAACTTTTTTATTAGAATATAAAACCTGAAATTATCAGTGTTTAACATTACAATATACACACAATTATGTGTAACGGACAGTAAAATTTCACAGGTAAAGAGGGTCTGTTTGTGACAACACCTAAAATGGTAATGCTGCACATGCTGAAAGAATTAGGGAAAAACTGAGTGAGTGTGGAGTGGGCAGAAGTGTGGAAAAAAAACAGGAAAAGGAGATTTTGAGGAAAAGGAAGACACATTTCAAACAAGTTACCATATCAATGTTGTCATAACAGAGTGCTATTTCTTTGCTTTCTGCATTCAGCTAAAAAAAAAAAGCTGCATGTCAGATTTCTTTTAAACACGCTTATTCTTCTTATAAATGAAGGAATCATTCACAAATAGCAATACATTGTTTGTGATGTGGTGTAATTCTATCCTGAAATAATTTAGTTTCAACATTTTCTTTATCACATCCAGAGCTTGATACAATAATGACTATGCAATGAAACTGGCCACCCTTACGAGTAAGTGTCAGCAAGCGTCCTGTACCTTTTTAGTGAGGGGGAAAAAAGTCACTTGGATAGTTTGACAGTAGAACATATGCATCATCACCGTGATGTTCCCAGAAAACCAGCGAAGATCATCCTGAAGCATGGCACCTAGCCCGGAAATAGTACTGCACATAAAAAAAAACCCTGTAAAACCACAAGTTTGCAGTTTTACACGTCATTTTATGTATAGATTAAAACCAACAAAATGTGGTGTGTTAATTAGTGAACTTCATGAATTTTTTTTTTACTGTTTGACAGACGCAGGCAAGCTGTTCCTACTGGTTTCCAGTCGTTCTGCTAAGCTAAAAAGACTGATTCTAGTTTCATATTTATAGTAGCTTACCAAAATTTCCCAAACAAACTATTGCTTTCAAACCACACAGAGCCTCTGTCTCTGTTTCTTGGTCTGCTGTCTTGCCATTTGCAGTGCCAAACTGCATCACTGTCATCAGGTACAAATATGAACATGTCAGGACTATAAATATTAGTATTTATAGCCTAATAATAATGGTAATTGTCTCTTTTTTTTTGGGCACTACAACCAATTGTTCTCACAGCCTGCTGAGTATGTGAACATGTGCATGTGTATGGGTGTGCACATTTCATGCCAAAATACGTGAGTCACGGGCCCCTTGTGCGATCAGAGCAAAAGGAGGAGAAGGAGGGGAAGGCCTACAGGTTTGCCAACAACCACCACACACACACATACATACACACGTGTATGCTGACTAAGGCCAACTGTGCCAAACCACAGCTCTTTTACCATCCTTCAGACTCAAACAGTGGAACAATCCTGTCAATAAAGATGGTGTAGTTCCATTGTGAATAACTGACTGGGCATGTTATCTAGCCACAGACAGAAGCAGCTGAGAATGCATCTGGTGGCATGCTTTGCAGTTCACTGAGAAATCTTCAACTGTCCATCTATAATTCATCCATAAATAGAATGAAGCAAACATGAAAGTTTCCACTGAAGCCGTCACATGCAGCAATTCACTTCTAGTGAGCTGCTTCTCCAAAGCCAACAAGAACTTAGTGGACTGGTCTTCTCAGTCACTGCCTATCATTATTTCTGTAACTGTGCCTGTCTTTCTTCATTCTCTGCATTTATGTGCCAGTGTGTCAGCATAACATGTTATTGTGCCTGTGCTGTATGTTTATAAGGCTGATGAGTGGCACATTTTAACACAATGAGAGACTTGTGCCACGTATAAACTCCAGACTAGAGTAGACTCCGGTTGAAAGCACAGATAGAGGTGTTGGGTAGACCCTGACACATCCTCATGCATTACTATTTAAGTATTTAGCAATATAAGTGCTTTCAGATTAAGTTATTTAATCTGGCACAGGTGGCGGATATACAGTAGGCTACTGTGTTTCAGCCCTACCAGTTGACTTTTTCTGCATGTGAGGAACATGGTATAAATATTGATAGTGTAAAGTTATAACTTGACATTTATTATAAAAGGCAAATTTTACTTTATAAAAGTATAATGTGACTCATTAACTACTTCCTTAGGTATGCCAGAATGTGAAAGAAAGGTGACTTTGAATGTGGCATGGTTGTTGGTGCCAGATGGGCTGGTCTAAGTAATTCAGAAAGTGCTAATATACTGGGATTTTTCCACACAACCATCTCTAGGGTTTACAGAGAATGGTTCAAAAAGAGAAGATATCCAGTCAGCAGAACCTCTCTAAGAGAAAATGCCTTGCTGATGCTAGAGTTAAGACTGTTTCAAGCTGATAGGAAGGCAATAATAACTTAAATAGCAACTTGTTACAACCAAGTATGCAGAAGAGCATCTCTGAACACACAACATGTCTTACCTCTAAGCAAATGGGCTACAGCAGCAGAAGACCACACTGGGTGCCATTCCTGCCAGGTAAGAACAGGAAACTGAGGCTACACCAAAATTAAACAATAGAAAATTGAAAAAATGTTGCCTGGTTTGATGAATCTGTTTGACATTGTTGTTGCAGCTGTTGGTTAGGTTAGAATCTGGGTCAGAATAAACAACATGAATGCAGGGATTCATCATGCATTGATTTAATTGTTCAGGCTGGTGGTGGTGTAATGGTGTTGGATGTATTTTCTTGGCATACTTTTGGTCTTTTGGTGCCAACTGATCATTGTTTAAACACCACAGCCTATCTGAGTATTGTTGCTGACCATGTCAATCCCTTTCTGACCACAGTGCACCAATCTTCTGATGGCTGCTTCCAGGCTTTTGGAATGTGGTGGATTGGGAGTTTTTCACCATGGATGTGCAGCCGACAAAATTGCAGCAACTGTGTGATGCTGTCATGCCAACATGGACCAAAATCTCTGAGGAATGTTTCCAGTACTATGTTGAATCTATGCCATGAAGAAAACAGGGTGTCTCTCTATCTTCTGGACAACTATAGGCATGATCAACTATTTTCTTTGACAACTGTAGGCTTGGTCAGTCTACAATATCCAGCACACATTCCAGATGTGACCATAATAAACTCTCTCAGGCTAAACCCATCCCTCTGGTTGACCCCATGGCCATAACAGCCCAATTTAGTCCTTCTACTCTAGTATTAATTCCCACTCCAGCTCCCACTGGTCAGTGTATGCCAACCCAAAGTGGTCAAAAAATATATATATCTCCCTCCATCTGTTAACAACTAGCAAAAGGCCCTTGAGGTTTTCTAACATCTATCCTCAGGAGCCATTCTCTAAATATCACACAGACTGTTTTCCTGCCACTGACATCTGTCCTGAACCAGAATAGAGTTTGGTCTAGACAAAATGTGGTAGCAGCATAACCAGGAGTTTTGAAAATAAACCTGTAAGACGAATCTGAGCCCTTTACTTCTTGAGTGTCGGAGATACTAATCATATGTCATTTTTCCATATTTGATGTGTGGATAGTGTCATGTCTGTGCCCTGTCTGGAAGACAGTTTTATCACAAGTCCTGCATGCTAACAAGAGTGCAGTTTAAATGTCTCCAGGTTACTTTGCTATCATAAAAATATGAACATAGAAATATGTTCTTTAATTTTTTTTTTCTGGGTACTAATTTTTAGACACTGTCTTTTTCACACGTTTCTGGCCCAGTTGCATTGTGGAATTTTTTCAGAGAAACCACAATCCAGCAGCACTGCCATCAAACCCTTCAGAGATTTACACTTTAAATGGTGAGAGCATGATTACAGTGCTATCAGCTGTGATAGATCCATTTACCAGAGTGCACTGAACACACACTCACTGTTGTGCCTGAAACGGTTGAAATGAATGGAAAAACCATTGCTTAATCATTTTAATTATATTTTTAATGGCTTTTCATGCCAAAACATTCATCCATTAAATCTAAAGATTAGTAAAGGACTTCAAGTACTCAACACAAATGAAAACAAACCACTGAATAAATACCATAGTCTAAGGAAAAGTGTGCATGGAGTAAATTCAGTTAAGTTACTTGTGTTGTACTGCATGCATTCTCTAATTATAAGTTGCAACAGCCATCTGATTGTAATTTGTGCATGAGATAGGACCCTGATGGAGGATGGAGGGGAGGGGATGGAGATTTACACATTACTTTGAATCATAAAATATTTCACAGAAGATCATGAAAGTGACGGTAAGGTGCCAACTGTGCCCGGACCAGAAACACCTCTCCGCTGTTGAGCACACAACATCAAATGTCTCCAAGCAGCTGCCAAAGCGACACATTATAAGAAAGAAATATGTGAAAGACCCCCAGACCCAAGTTGAGTGTATACCAATTTCCAACGAAGCAGCCAATGCTTGATTTTCAGTAAAAAACTAAAGCAGAGATGAACAGGTTTGTAGCATTCTACAGTGTACAGATGAGGAATGTTGCCCATTTCTTCAGTGCAATCACTGTTACCCCATTTTTCTATGAAGTGCTCTTCAGATTGGTTTCAACCAATTATACTGTTGGCTTTGTACCGGTCACTTTGTTAGGCACCCCTGTTAAACGGCTTGTTAATGCAAGTTACTAATCAGCCAATCTTACGGCAGGAATTTAATGTATTTAGTCATGTAGACATAGTCTAGGTGACCCAATGAAGTTCAAACCGAGCATCAGAATGAGGAAGAAAGGAGATTTAAGTGGCCTTGAGTGTAAGAGCAAATAATTACTTCATTGCATTGAAAAATGCATATTGTGTAGAACTATTTTTGAGTAAGTTTAAGCAAAACGTGTAAGTGATTCATTGACTATGGAGTTGTGAGCACTGGATAATAAAGCAGATAGTTAACAGTAATTTAATCAGATGGATTGGCAGGAGTTCTGTGGTGACAGCAGCCAGGACATGAGAAAGTTGGACCCATTTGCAAAAAACTGGTGGCCACAGAGCAGATGTGTGAACGAAGCAGCGGAAACGTAAAGAAAAACAATGTGAAAACAATTTATTATGACAGGGAGAGACACAAAGAGACAGAAACAGGCAATGGAAGTGGGGGGGAGCATGCACATGCCTACACATGCTCTGTGTGTATGTTTTCCGAATTGTCTGTGTGGGCTCAAATGGGCGATTTGGCCTCAGCAGACCAGAGCAGACAGGTTTGCCTCTAACACCATCACATACCACCTACGTCAGGAAGAGGGGGTTACAGAAGAAAAGGCAATTTGGAGAAATACAGATGGTGGCTGCTCACTTATTTGAAAACCAGATGCAAAAAGATGTCTCAGACTAAATAGAAACTGCGAGAAGAAAGTAAAAGTCCTATGGGCAAAATAAAAGTTACAAAAAGTGTGATGTCAGCTAAAGGCTAAAATTCCTGCTGGCAATGGGATGTTTTTGTTTGGTTTCAGGTGTCACTGCTTTTGTTAAGTCCAGGAATAAAGGAGAAATCTTTTTGAAAATCCCGGCCAGCTGGGGGAAAGCTGCAACCTCAAACAGTGCCAATGTAGCAGATTTTGTCAGATTACATTTGTGGGTCAAAGTACAGACCACTGTTGACCTCTCAGTGACTGCAAGGATATTACATAATCAGGATAGAACATTGTTCCTGGTCAAGCCAAAGGCACTGCAATGGCTTGTAGGCTGATGAAGAATCAGGGCATTCCTATAAAAGCTATTGTTACAGTTTGTCGTCAGCACAGCCTTGAGACAGCACAGTGGCTACCTGCACTGCTTGACCACAGAGGCTCTTCATGCTCCAGTAACAGTGGACGGGCCACTTGGTATGGAAAGAGCTCAAACCGCCAGGGGGAAACAGTTCAGAAACACAAGGGCCACTGTGTTAGAGAAAGTGAGAACAAGAAGGGGAGGCTGTAAAAACAAGAATGAGGTTTTGCTTCTTAGCTACTAATATGAAATGTAAAAATTCCGTCCAAGTCGCTTGCACAAGGAAACCATCAATTGGTAAGTCAGGCAGTTAATGAGAGAGAGAAAAAAAAGAACAGACAGAAAATTGGAGCGCAAGGACAAGGAGTGAGCTTATACGTAGGTGATTTTCTTTTCTTTCTCTTTTTTTAATACACTGGTAAGTCTCCCAGTAAGGTGACCTTACTTTGTTTCCTTTGGTTTAACTCTCCTGCATGTGTGCCCAACTGCAACTGTGCAACAGACCCACCAACAAGTTATTACAAACATACAGAGATGCAAACAGAGAAAGAACAAAAGTGCAGACAGTGGGAATGCATAGAAAACAGAAGGGGGGAGGGGAGTCTAATAATAAACCCATACCGCTAAAGCAGAGGATGAGACAGTAACAGATACAGACATGCTGTGCATGTAGAAAGCATGCAAGAGAGAACCCTCACACGTCCCTGAGAGCCTAATTGAAACCATACAAGTTCATTTCTGCTGTGGAGGAAAGCCGAGAGCACTCTGAAAGAAATGTTTGGAAACAGAAATTGAACACTTGAATTTTTCAGAGAGGGTCAGAGGTGCCCAGCTCACAAAAACAAACAGCAGAAGGTGAACTTTTCTGATGGGGGGAAAAAAAAGCCATTTTGTCTGTCTTTGTGTCTGCCTCTGCAGGCCCAGAAGGAACCAGTTTTCTTGAAAATTTTGCAATCCAAACATGCACAAAAGCACATCCAAAAATCAGCAACTAATACCTTTTGAAACTCCTGTATGCGACAACTGGTCAACTTTAAGTAAACATTATGCACCCTGAAAAATGGAAAGAAGGGGAGGCAGCTTATCTTATAATTATGCAAAATTTTACAGTTTTAGTAAGATAGCATGTTTCTGTCAAAAAAAACCCTTCAGTGTCTTTATTAAAGGAAAAAGGGAGTTACAAAGCTGACACAAGATGTTTAACAGAGTTCAAACACACACACAATGCTTTCCCCACCACCACCCAGCTATGTTAACCGGTCTGGTTTAGCGCCAGACACATCTGCGCGGTAAAGGCAAACAGAATTCTCCCACTCGTATTCTTACCCCAGTGTGCTCTACTGAAATGTAACTGCAGCAAGCCAGAAACAGCAGAGGTTTAAGTGAAAGGCACTGATGCACTTTGTAATGAGAGTAAACCTGCAAGTCCAGCAAGTTTCTCTTCCCCCTTTTTCCCTGAGGAATTCCAGAGGGAAACTACACACTGTTCCCACTCCCAAGCATGAGTTTGGACTTTCACTTAAATGGGGGCATGTAAATCTCTGCACATATAGCTTCATGCACATGCACAAACATATCCACATAGACACCTAAGCAAGAATCATAAAGTCATAAAACAGCTGTTCAGTAAACTGTGCAACAATCTTGGTTTCCTTTCTTAACCTCAAACTTTTGAAAATTTGCAGTACTTTTCTTTGACATTTCCTTGAATATTGTAGCAGTCATTTTGAACCAGCTAGAGGACTGTGGCTGTGTTCAATGAACATGAAGTCACTTAGAGGGCGTGGCTATCTATAATTCCTTCCTTGCAGCGCAAAGAGGGTCCAAGAGGAGAAATTCACCTCTTTCCCTGGCAGAAGTGGTGCTCAGCTCCATATGTCATAGCAGTGTGAGCGGGACCACCGGTTGGTTACATAACAAAAGCAGGAAGCATCTAAAATGAGCACTTGGATGTTTCCTTTTTCTTTCTTTCTTTCTTTCTTTCTTTCTTTTCTTTCTTTTTTTTTCTCTTTAGCTACATTTGCAGTATTTATATGGATTTGTAGAGATTTCAAAATTAATCTCAGGCGTCAATGACCCCCCCCCCCCCACACACACACACACACGCACACACACACACACACACACACACACACACACACATATTGGCGCCTCTTCAGCATTTCCAGTTTAAAGTTTTGTAGTGGAAAAAGTGCTTACTTCAGCAATTCCTCAAATACAGAGCAAGAAACAAGATAGAACTTCACTGAAATCATTTTAACAGAATAACAATTTGTTTTTTTTGTCTCTTCTTCATTTATGAGTTTTGTTAATTGCACTTTACACATTCTGTCAAAACACATCAAAGCTTCAATTACAGAGTTAGTGTCTGACTCTGAATCCAAAAACTTCTGCTTTGTTGCTGCATTTGCAAAACTTGTCTTTGAATTACCTACTATCAAGCCTTTAGTATGTTATGAAAAATGGCACTGTTTTTCATTCATTGCTGATGCACTGCCTCTAAACATGCCTATAATTTCTAAGGAACAAAGGAGTTAAAACAAGGGGAGTGATATATGTATTTATGGTAAAATTAATAATCCTTTGGTAGATCTTATTACAACATACTCTGCAGCTTTGTACCTTTTTATTTCATGATTTAATTGGTTCACTGTGGCCTTTTGTTTGCACTTGGGGAATCGGATTTTGTTACCAAGAACTATACTTCGCATGATACCAAATCACAGTTGCCAGTTTTTATGTATGTAGGTAAAAAGACCTTATGCACTTTTTTTCCTACCTCTGTAGGGTGAGAATCTGGCTTAGGCTCGTCCACCAGGACCTGCAGATCTCCGGTCGATCCTGAATCCCGGGCTCCTAATCCTGTCATGAGCGCTGCATCCAAGCCAAGAAAATCTGCCTGGCTGCCTGTAAACTTAGAGCCTGGAGTGAGGGACGAACGAGTGGCTGCTCTCTCTCTCTCCCCACTCTCTCGTGAACTTCTTGCTTTTTCACCCACTCAGCTGGATTGCAATGAAAGTGTGAAGAGAGAGAGAGAGAGAGAGAGAGAGAGAGAGAGAGAGAGAGAGACGAGAGAGAGAGAGTGAGAAAGAGTGAGAGAGAGAGAGAGAGAGAGAGTGAGAAAGAGTGAGAGAGAGAGAGAGTGAGAAAGAGTGAGAGAGACTACACGCAACATAAAACTGATTCTCAAGGGAGCTACAAGGCTTTGTCTGGTTTAGCATTACACACACACACACACACACACACACACACACACACACACACACACACATGTGGGAGGGCTCCAACCCTGCACTGGTCCCCTAAGTTAAAGCAGTGGACTTACTCCAAGATGTGCTGCTAAATGACCTGATAGACAGAGAGCGAGAGAGAACTTGTGAAGTAATGCACTCACGCACCAATGCAAACACCAGTGTTCCAGCCTGACTTTTTTTTCTTTTTCTGTCGCACTAATAAAGGAAGACAGAACGTTCTAGATTTACCTTAAATTTTTACAGGCTTGTTTCAAAATAACTTTGGTCCACTTCCAACATCTGTTTGAGTAGTCGAGCACACTTTTGTTATTAGTCCTTGGAAGACGTTACCATGCATCTTGGAGACAGCATTTGTGGTTTCACAAGGTTTTGTAAACAGTTTGCCACTCAACACCTAGATTCCATCAATTTAGGATACAACAGCAAAAGAGACGTAACCAGAGCCCATTTGGAGTTTTATATTATGTCCACTTACCTTTAAGCTTTGCGCGCAGTATGGGTTTAAGTACCAGCACCTTGACGTCTGTGGTTTGTATTCTCTGTAACTATTAAAAGGACTGCCGTGACATTTGGCAGACATTCATGTACCAATTAACCTGTCAAATCAGATTGCAAATCAGTGTCCTTTTTGTTGAAATGTCAGTTTTATTTCGATGTAATGGGACTCAAACCTTCAAAAAATTCCAAGTTTTGTCTCCTCAGCTATCTTAATAAATTAAATTATCATTTAAATGGATTTTGTATTTGCTCGGGTTATCGTGGTCTAATATTAAAATTTGTTTGATGATATGAAACATATACACTGTACTGCCAAAAGTATTAACTCACCCCTCCAAATCATTGAATTCAGATGTTCCAGTCACTTCCATGGCCACAGGTGTATAAAATCAAGCACCTGGGCATTCAGACTGCTTCTACAAATATTTGTTAAAGAATGGTTCGCTCTCAGGAGTTCAGTGAATTCCAACGTAGTACCGTGATAGGATGCCACCTGTGCAACAAGTCCAGTTGTGAAATTTCTTCTCTACTTAATATTCTTTGGGTTTGGCGATTGCCAGGAGAATGGTGCGTGTCTGACTGCAATGTGCCAAGTGTAAAGTTTGGTGGAGGGGGGATTATGGCGTGGGGTTGTTTTCAGCCCCTTAGTTCCAGTGAAAGGAGCTCTTAATGTTTCAGCATACAAAAACATTTTGGACAATTTCATTTTCCCAACTTTGTGGAAACAGTTTGGGGATGAATCTTTTCTGTTCTAACATGACTGCACACCAGTGCACAAAGCAGGTCCATAAAGACATGGATGAGTGAGTCTGGTGTGGAAGAACTTGACTGGCCTGCACAGAGTCCTGAACTCAACCTGGAAAGCCCTCACAGAAGAGCTGAAGTTGTTATACCTGCAAAGGGTGGGCCAATATCATATTAACTCCTATGGATCAAGAATGGGCTGTCACTCAAGTTTATATGTGTGTGAAAACAGACGACGTATACTTTAGGCAATATGGTGTAAGTGTGATATATAATAACATAATTATATATATATATATATATATATATATATAAATTCACCAGCACAATTCTCACATCAGCCTAAATGGGCATTTAACCATTTAAACTCTGATGTGACCTTCTCTTTTTTGCTTTACTAACTTTGTTACTTTACACAAGACAATATGCATGTATTTAATAATTTCTTTGATAAATATTGGTATTTTTGTTGAATAGTAAACACAGTGACTGGACACCCTCTGCAGTTTGTTGCAAACATGAGCAAGGTGGACACTCAAACACAAAATAGCTACAGTCTGTGGAGTTTCACGAAGCAGGAGAAGAGTAACTCCTGATAATCAACATGCTGCTCTGCACTTCTGGTCTCTAGAGCAACACTGAGTGGAACAGTTCCATATTAGGACCACCATTCTGCAGCTTCTTAAAGGGACTGTTTACTGCCACAACACTTCAAAAGGCTTGAGGGCACTTATAACAGAACAACTATTTTTAGTAGGTAGGACAGCAGGTACCAGGGACCAGCAAAGTCTTTTTAAGCTCTAGAAAGGCTGCATAACATGTCTCCTGAACAGTGTAAGTGAGCATAGACTGTTTCTACTTCAAGCACACATGAAGCTAGTTATACAAACATATACACAAAGCACACACATGCACAAAAGCAGACATGCAGGATAGTCAAAAAACCTTTGCCTGTGTGTTTGTTCATACCCAGGAATGGAAAGGCCTGTTTGTGTGCCAGGCCAGCTGTGCTGCCAGTGGGGAGATGAAGGATGTGTGCCTTGTTAAAATCTTTCAAACGTTCTTCAAAGGCCAGGTCAACTTCTGAACCCACTCCATCCATTTAAAACATTTTTACAACCTCCAAATACTGTATAAATTTTTAAAATAAGCTTTGATGAAAGCAAAATGTGTGACTATCTAATTTTATTAGACAAGGTAGTTACAGGCTGTGTTTATGCTCTCAAAATAAAATAGTTATAATAGCTGGCATAAAAAACAAAGCAAACAAAGCTTATAAAATGATTCTATGCAAGTATATCCATTCCATATTGAAATAAATAGGAGTCGATGCCAGAAATGGACAAAGAAATTCATCTAAATGCATTCATGTTTATAGTGTTTGCATGCTTTTGCTTAGCACTTGTGTACTGAACACACAAAAACGGCTTTCTAATGAAGTTAAAGCTGCATTTCTGTCATGTCCAGCCTTTTCTGCTGGCAAGATGGGTTGTGAAAGAGTCACAAAGAAGCACTCAAAAAAATCTGGGTTTTCACCTAACCACAAAATCATCATGACCAAAAAAAAAAAAAATACGACTATGCGCATATGTGTTGAATTATGGATGGAATAATATTGTAAATAGTGCATATTTTATATAAACAACTAATAAAATGAAATAAATGACAATCGTTATGCTGAGCTATTGCATGGGGGTGGTAAGGTTCACAATAACAGCTGTGTTTTGGCAGGTATATCATAGATATATGTATACATCTTCTTCTTCTTTAATTTTTTTATTTTTTACTTTTGTTTTTTGGCTTACTGTGATCATAAGGAGAGCTAACATGGTGTCTACGTAAGTGCTCGGGTCAGAGGAGCCAGAAACAATCAAGCTGGAATTCGGCATTAAACCACAGACGTGTAATTTTGCACCTGCATGGCAGAAGTATCTTGAACTTAGGATTTTTTTTTTTGTTTTATACATGCCCAACTGACTGTGAAATTATAAATAGCTAGTGCCCGTGAACAAGTGGTCAGAACCAGATTTTCAGCCAGCGCACTGTGAGTAGTGAAGAGTTGCACAAGGACCTGAACTTGAAGGGAATCGTATTAAAATTTTAATCCAAAATTAAATCCAGTGTGATTTTTTTTCTTTGCATTGCCAGGAAAACTTCCAGTGAATATGGATGAATTTATATTATCCTAAACCTAAAGGATGTGCACAATACAGTAGTTATCCTCCATTATTTTAAGTTGGTTAAAAGCATCATGAATATAGATAAACTTTTAATATTGTAAAAGCTATGGGACACTCTTGAATAATCTGCATATTTAGTCATTTAACTCTGCTCTGCTTTCTTTGACTTTGCCTCATTTTTATTGCCTGACTTTGCTTGGCCTTCATTCTGTCTGTCTGTCTAACTCCCATTGCATCTCTTTCTTTCGAAGCGTCCCATGCTTGTCTACCGGGCCGCAATCCACAACCGTCTGGAAGCAACACATGTACACGGTGTCATGCGGATGCAGCTATTTAGACAAACCAGATGACCCTGTCTCTCCATCTGCTCTGGCTACAAACTTAGATCCCATTTTAATCAAAGCACTGCACACCGAATCCCTTCCGATTCATTCTATCCATGCACAGCACTCATTCAGCCCAAACTTACTCACAGGTAATTGCTCACTTCAAAGACAGCAAGCATTAATCACTCCTTTGCCCTGCAAATCACGTCACCTTTTTTTAACCCTTCTTTATTATCTCACTGTTTATTTCTCCGTCTGTGCCCTTTTCCTCCTCTTTCCACTCCTTTTGGTGATTTATTTGTTTTGCATCGTCTTTTTTTTTTTTCAACCGCTTCCGTTTTTCTTCTCTCACTTTTTTCACCCCTGCTGCTTTATTCTAACCTGAAGACTAGTTTAAGGACATAAAGGAGTGGACTATAACTGCAGTCTGTCCCGTAAATGTAACGATGACTAAAGTCAAATAGAAAAACACGTTAACGAAGAAATCACAAACACCATCGGTGAATTGTTTTTATACTTTTTGCTATCATATCCATAATTAAGTGGGTGTCTGTGACAGTGTGTTTCTTTGGATGTCATTGTGGATTAAAAATCATAACATTTCACAACAGACAAATGAAGGCTGGACAGAGAATAGAAGAAATAAATAGGTGTCAAATAACACAATAACACAACTGCCTTTGGCTCAGTGTGCTCCACTCATTAAAATATCGCTTAGCTGTAACTTTAGGGGGAATATTGACCATTAATCCAGGCCAACGGGAGGGTGGAAAAGAGATTGTTTGGATATATTTTCTTCATTAGCTGCCTCACAATTTGTCATCCTGAGAGCCACGGCAGATGTGAATCACATTGTTCTGTAAGTAATTTTTCTGGAACCTGGCTGTGATTATTAAAAAAGTGACAGTGTTGGTTTAAACCCTTAGGAGTGGAGAGCTCCAGACAAATATGAGGCATATCTCCACAGCAGTATGTTGCAGCACCCAAAATCACTCCAAACCATGGTTCATCCCTAAAATATTCCTGAGAGCAAGGTGAATAATGACTACTGACAGCATTTATTGCATGCAGACCTCATGCTCCTCTGAACATTGTTTATATTGAACATCCAGTGATATTGTGAGCCATCCAGCTCCATAGTCCAGCTGGTATTCTAAATGGCAGACATTTAACCACTAGATAACTAGTAGGTCTAACCACTAGTTAGAGGTCATTTAGCAGCAAAGAGCCTAATTTTGGATTTCGTGGAGAACAAAGCAGAGCTAAAACTTGAGAAATTATTTTTAATCATACAAGGGCCACATGTCAAGTTTCTATTCTGTGTTCTGTTCCCCCAAAATGCCGAACCTAATGAGCTTGAAAGCATGAATTCTCTTAGGCTGTGTGTTTCGGATCATTGACAGACACTTTCCGGGTGATGGTTGATCAAAATTTGATGGTACTCCTCTGTGTTCATTATTCCATCAATTTTGACGAGATCCCCGACACTACTGGCTGAAATGCAGCCCCAAACCATGACAGAGCCTTTACAAATGGCGTAGACACTCACTGCTGTACCTCTCTCTTGACCTACTCCGCACATAACAAAACCAAAAACTCCAAATTTGGATTCATCACTCCATAAGACCTGTTGCCACTGACTTGCTGTACAGTTCTTTTGTAATTCATACTTCAACCTTTTCTCCCTTTTTGCCTTCCTTAAGAATGGCTTCTTGACAGCCACCTGTCGGCTGAGACCATTTCTGAGGAGAATTCAGTGAATGATAAATGGATCAACTGAAAGGCCAGATGCATCTCTCATCTCTGGTGCCCAAGATTAAGAGTTTGGAAGCAAACTATAAAGGAATTAGGGGCAGCTAAAGACTTTTGCTCAGTATCGTAGATAATCTACCCCAACTATTCCCATCCACTACTTCCAGAGTTGATACAGCACGTACCACTATCTGGTAGGCACAACTTTGTAAAAATCAGACTGGACATAGTAATAAAATAATCACAGTGAGTTCTAATAAAAGTTGCAAAGTAAACCATCATGCTTTCTACTGCTCCAAATGGCAATATCCCATTTCAGTGTTTCCCCCCAGTGTGGTAAAATAACAAGCCAGAGAGGGAGACATGGTTATCCATCTTATCTTCCTTTCTGTTTTCTCTCAGGACCAAAGATGATAAATTGCTAAAAATAATTGCAATGGCTCTGGGGGAGTATTTGAAGAATAAATGCCTACAAATATTATGATCTACTACTGCCAAGCTGTACCCAGAACTCTACATGTGTAAATTTTAGTCAATGTTACAAAAGCTTAAAAAAAAATCACATTATCCCAGAGGCTACATAGCTGCAGTCCCTGTGGGGAGTGCACTGTGAGGTCACCAGGACAAATAATCCAGGACCGGAAATTTCCTCAGCTAAGCAGTCCTAGGAACTCTCTGTTTGCAGTGCTGAAAAAAAAAATACTCATATTCATGTAAAAGCAATCTGCATAAATCATTTGACCCCTTCTAAGGAAGTGTACAAACCTACCAGCAGAGTGGAGTTAAGAAAGACCCTTGCAGATAATAATGAGTTTGAAATAATGAATGCAATGTGTGGCAAGTTGTGTCTTTTTGTACTAGATCTTCTCCCATCAGTGATAAAAGCAGGAATACACAGAGTAAATCATGTTTAAATACAATCATAATTAGTTGCAAATGTAGCTATAATTGATCATAATCTGTATTTCTTATCCATTTTCTTCCATGTTTTCTATTTTTAGATTTAAAAACATAAGAAGACAATGCTGATATTGGCACTGTCGCCATATATTATATTCCCAATGGGGGGAAAAATAGGAATACCTGTGGAGCAATTTTCCATAAACTTCAAATGGCCCTGCCTTGGAGATATTAAGGCCAGTTCCATAATTTCTTCAAGATGTTGAAATAAATGTTGGTGTGTAATGCAATTTCAGCATTCGAAGCAGCTTTAATTAGTAGGACTGTGGTTAATTATTGCTTTGTTGTGTTATTTTTAAAAGCCTATTACACTGAGTTGTGAATCTGAAAATGTCACAGACTTTTTCTTTTTCTGGAGTTTTATTTCCATATAAAACATTTCATCTTTCGTCTACCAGCCCTTAGATTTATAATATAACTACATGTAGAATGCTGAAGAAAATCCTGAAATTCTGACAGTTCACATCTGCCCAAACTTTACCTGACTTCATATTCTCTCAGTCTACAACCACGCC
Organism: Pterophyllum scalare; assembly: GCA_024447675.2. Classification (NCBI taxonomy): domain Eukaryota; kingdom Metazoa; phylum Chordata; class Actinopteri; order Cichliformes; family Cichlidae; genus Pterophyllum; species Pterophyllum scalare. The sequence goes on along the minus strand of JAMQGT020000275.1, from coordinate 16,525 downwards.
TCAAAACTGCTTTATTTCATAGCTGCACAAGAAGCAAACCAAAAGTGACAGCATTATGGAAAAGAGTAACAGGAACATCTTTGTAGTTTGTTCCGAGCATAATTGCACTGACCTAGGAACCTCTGCTCCACTGCAGTAAAGATGAGTTCTTCTTTGGGTACTGGTGAACATCAAGGGTAGATTGGAGTCAAATAGAACTAACAAAATTTTTTTAAAAAGAAATAAAAGCTCACATTACCTAAATGTATTTTTATTTCATAATTTATGCAATGTCAGTTCTTATTACCGATTAGCAAATTGAGCATAGCATTAGTTCAGGCAGGCCAGAAAATAAAGCGGCTCCGCTGATCTCAGTGCCAGCCCACATCAGATGATGCTTCAGCCTTTGACATGTCCAGTGCTTTAGTCTGGTCCTGGTTGCTACACTTCTGCAAGCCATGTTGCAGTCCACTCCCACCTCGGCCCCTTCTTTCATTCTGTACGTGACTTAATTAATGTCCAGTCTGCTGCAATTAATTACTCCCTCTGTTCTCTAAGGTGGCCTTGAACCTTGTATCCCCACCTTTGGCTTTCTCTGTCTGTCATTCCCAATCACTTCCACTTTGTCATAGCACCGCTGACAGTTGACTGTGGAATAAAAATACTAGTGAGGAAATTTCACGAGTGGACTTGTTGCACAGGAAGCATCCTATCACGGTACCACACTGGTATTCACTGAGCTCCTGAGAGTTTGCAGAAGCAGTCTGCATGCCTAGGTGCTTGGTTTTATACACCTGTGGCCATGGAAGTGATAGGAACAGTGAATTCAATTATTTGGATGGGTGAGTGAATACTTTTGGCAGCATTAGCTTTGTTTCTAGAAATGTGTGGGACTTGTCATCTCCTGGTTGAATTTTTGTGTTGCTAAGCTATTCTATGTCCAGGAAAATTTAGAATTGGGCTGTTGTTACTCAAGTGTAGCAAGGAACTGCAGGCTATATTCAGCACTGTATTGAGTACACCCAGATGTGTTCTCTGGGTCTCGACTGTCTTACATTTAACTTAAAATGGTTTCAATCACCTTAGACATTCAAAAGTTGCATCAGTCCAAAGCCAGTAGTGAATTCTCCACTGTGATAACTATTTGGTTTCAGTGTTTCCACTGATTTTTCTGATGTAATGGCCCCGTCAATAACTAAAATTAAGCATGAAATGGAAATCTTCAACATGCCCCCTTCAAAGAGTAAATTTAATTTAGCTAATGACAAAATAATGTGTTAGGCTGAGGAACCAGGGGAAAGAAAATAAATGTTTCTGGGGGAGGCTGTGTGGTGCAGCAAATGGAAAGAGGTGTCACCTTTTTAATAACAAATGGCACACGTGTAAAGTACTGAGGGGAATACTCATCAGAATCTGTATCACCGACTATTATATGTAGGTCAGGGCACCTGGAGAATAATAGTGGGATAAAAAAAATGCAGTAATGTGTAGCTGATAATAATAATGACATTTCTTTGTTTAAATGGTGACCTCCACAAGCAGATTCTCTTCAATATAAAATTATGAGGGATCTGTTTTTGTGGTCAAAGCATTTTTTTAATGTATTTTATATACCGGTTATTGGAAGCACAGTGATGCACATGCTGCATCAGTTTGTGATTCTAAATTGGCCATAAGTTAATGTGAGTGTGAATGCATATCTGTCGCTCTGTGTTACCTCTGATAGCTAAGATAGGCTCTGTGATATCTGGGAAAATGTGGCATTCATAAACTTTTTGCAGAAATGTTTTGACAAAACTTCGCAGGGTGGCGAAAACAACACGTTCCTTTGCCTGCTGACACTCAAACACAGAAAAGAAGAAAAGTAATGACTTACATTTTACTGTCACTTTATATTGTGTGATGGTAAAACTCTCACTTAATCCTGATGTTGCTAACAGGACATCTTTTGCACTTCCTTCTGCTACCAAGGAGACCACATTGTGAAGGCCAGCACTGTCCAAACATACCACAGCTGTTCATCTGTCTTTCTACATTACAAGACTGCTCTCCCACTGATAGGCAGATGGGGGCGGATGAAGAGAAGAAAGCATGCATGATAAAGAAAAGTGCTGGGTGCATTATTCTGGATCTTTGGGCTTCTGTTATAGAATTTAATGCTGATCCCCATGTTTTATGTGTCTAGATAGGCTGCTGCCTAATATTAGGCACGTCTTATACATGTTAATTATTTCTTACTGTTAATGTTTTTAATCTTGCAAGGTTTTATAAGTTCTCTTTTTTTTCACTTCCTATGTACAAGAGGTTGTCTGGGAGCTGAATTTAACAGCAAATATAATACCCTTAACTTTATGATATAGCAAATCACATCTCCAGTTTAAGTTTTAAAACTATTCAATGCAATGTTATAAAAAGATTAAGATATTCCTTTCCTTTAAAGCCAACATTTCAAACTAGTGCAACATGAGCTTTGCAAGCAGCTATTACTATCATCAGTTTTGTATTACACTTCCATTCCTTGCAAACCACTAAATGCTTTTTTAAACCCCATTTTACAAACTAAATTTTGTTTGCTGCTTTAAGCAGGTTTGATTTATCACCTTTGCTTGTTTCATTAAGTTATTCATGTGTGATGGCATCTGTAAGTCTTTAATCCAAGAACGCATAAAACCAGGAACATCGGCTGCAGAACCTAAATTATTTGTTGAAAATGTATCACGTCATTCCATTTAACTGGCTGTTCCAAGAATCAGTGATCTGTATTATGAGTGTAACACAAGTCCATGCACTAATACACAGCTTCAGAGGAAAACAAGACTCAATTATCTGCAAATGCACTTTAAGGACTGTGGGTTATTAATAAAAACTAAATTCAATACTGTGCATTTGTCACTGTCCTTGCTGTGACTTCTGTGCTGTCCCTCTCCTCTTGATCTTTGTGGGTTTTTTTTCTTGTCTGTCTGGTTGTCTTTCTGTGTGAGCAGTAGGCATGTCATTACTTGATCTCCCCCCTCTTTTCTTATTCAGCCACTTTATTGTAGGTTGGCTGTTATGTATCATGGTGCTGCACATTATAGCCAAACATCTCCACTTTGGTCTCAAAGGACATTGTTCCAGAAGTCTTGTGGTTTATTCAGATGCAACTTTGCAAACCTAAGTCTGCTGCCAAGTTCTTTTTATAGAAAAGAGACTTTCTGCTGCCAGCCAACAAACCATCCTTGTTCATTTTTTGTCTAATTGTGGCATCATGAACTTTAACATTAAATCTGCTACCTGAGGCCTGTAGAGTCTGAAATGTAGCTCTTGGGTGTTTTGCAGTTGCACAGTCTGACCTTAGGGTGAAATTGCTTGGAAGTCCATTCCTGGGAAGATTGGCAACTGTCTTGAATGTTTTCCTCTTCTGAATAATCTTTCTCATTGCAGAATGATGGCCTTCAAATTCTTTGGAGATGAACTTATAACCTTTTCCAGATTGATGGGCAGCAGCAGTTTCTTCTTTGAGATCACTGCTGATGTCTTTCCTCCTTAGCACTGTGAACCTGAATGCACAAGACCGACCAAAACTTATGCTTTTATAGAGGTGCTCGCACTTGTTGATTAATTAATCAAGTGTGTTTAATTTAAAAAAAATAAATAATAGTATGGTTTGTGAGGTTTTATTTACCAAATTTTACAACCTGCTAAAGACCAGATTATTTTTTATTCTGTCCTGATACATAAAACCTTAGAACTGAAAGGGGCTGAGCTCTTTTTTTCCATGACTGTATGTTAATCCTTAATCTGTGGTTTAATCAGATGATGGGTCCAAACCCCTGTGAGAAGTATTCTGATTTCTGCCACCCCATGGGCCATTTATTAATGCTGCCAGCTGTTTACTGCAGCTGTCACAATGTAGTGGACCAAAACACACACACACACACACACACACACACACACACTAATGCAGCCTAATTTAAGATCCTTAAACATGACACAATTTCCCCTTTTAGTTTTAAGTTGACTAGTCTTATAGTTCCACCTTAGCTAAAGTGCAGTTGTCATGGATGGATATTTTTGGAATATTAAGTGTGATCTTTGGAAATAGTTTCCATGGGATGTAATCATTGAACATCAGTGTTCTGTTTGGTGAGTGGGTACATTTCAGGGCACTGTGTTAGAATAAGAGCTCAGCAGAAGCCGTAAAAGGAGGCTGTTTATGTGATTTTACAGTCTACAAATCATTCATCGCTGTAATAAATGTGAGTGTGGTACAACTGTATTTTTAATATAGAAACGAACTTGTAAGTTTGCATAGTCAAACTGTAACAGAGTCACTGTCTGTATGTCTTAAGCCAAGCTAGATGTTTCAGCTGATTCCCAGGAAATATGTGTGCATTTTCCTTTCTGCTTGTTGTTTTTCTTTCTTTTTTCATTTTTCCAATCCCAACTATGTCCAGAAACATTCACTCAACCCACATCCCTTCTCATCACTGTTGCCATCTCTTCCCCCACTATTTTCTCTCATCCAAATTCCATTTGTACAACCTAGACTGTACACAGATTTGTTTTTCCTTTTCTAATCACCTTTTTTTTTATTTTAGCCTCTCCTTTCTCCTATTTCTGTTTGCCTTCCAGACCTCCTTGAACATACCAAATTGATACCAAAGGTACGCTTTAATCATGCTCCCTTCCAATTTTATCCAAGCTGAGCCTTTTGGGGAGAGAAGAGAAGCTAGTACAAGGAGACTCCAGTCTGCTTTATAAACTCTGTCATGCTGATGTCCAGGTGCACATTATGTGCAAACCCACTCACACTTCTCTCAGACATGGAAGAATCACTAAGGCGGGGGACTGACAGTTGCTGTCATATCATTACTGGAACTGCTTTAACTGCTGGCTAAGATACCATACCTGTAACACTGTGATCCAAACTGAGATTACTCATAATATGAATGTTGCAAATGTGCACCATGTTCTGTTCATCTCTCTGGTTATATACACTATTTCATCCATAATATATGAGCATTTTCTTATATTTTCTCTGTAACTTTTCACTCCTGAGGTTACAGTACTGCACGAACGTCTCAAACCACCCCCTCATTTCTTTATAATTTGCTAGGAAAATGGGGAAAAGGTGCAGCAATTTATTGAAACATGTTCAAACATGCATGTAAATACAATGCATAGTTTTGCAGTTGTAAAAAGCTTTAAAGTCAGTATAATTAAAAAAAACTCAATATTTGGTACAATCACCTTGATTCTTCAGCGTTACTGTCATGCTAAAAAATGAAGTCTGATTTGAACCAAAATTTTCAACTTCGGGTTCATCCCTCCATCAGACCTGTTGCCACTGATTTTTCAGTCCTGCTTTTGTGTAATTTATCATACCTCCACCTTTTGTCCCTGTTTCCCTTCCTTAAGAATGGCTTCTTGACAGCCACCCTCCATTTAGACCATTTCTGATGGTCTGATGATTAACTGAAGGGTCAGGTGCATCTCTCAGGTCCTCTGCCAGCTCTTTCCTGGATTTTTTTCCTATTTCCTAAAAACATGACTTTCAGATACTGTTCATCCGCTGTAACTATATTTTCAGGCCTGTAACTTCTTCTTTACAACTTCTACTTTACTTCACACAGCCAGGACAACTATTGCTCAAGACCACTTTAAAATAATTACTAGAAAGTCCGTCTCCTTAGAAGCAAAATATAAAGAAATCAGGGGTGATTTAAGACTTTTGCACTATACTTTATCTCATCTGAAAGACTGCACTGTGTGCATGCATGCATGCATGTGTCAGCCACTGTGTGTGAGCTGATACACACACACACACACACATCAGTTGAGACATTAACCAAACTGTTTCTTGGCTGATTGCACCTGCCAGCATCTCAATCAATAACATCATAATTGAACAAGTCAGAGAAGGTCAGCGCCATAGATACAGCACACAATTTTTGTTTTGTTGTCTTTTTGCAAAATCTCCTTCAATCTCGCACAAACTATTTTAAACAGTTTTCCCTTGTTTATAAGTGTTCTTTTTTTTCTATTTTTTTGTACAATGGTTTAGGCGTTAAAAAGAAAACTATCAATCGTTTGATAACATTCCTAGGAGCAGTTATTTATGTTGAGATTAGCACTTTTTAATGAGACCATTTAAGGATGTTTTCTTTAACTTAAGGTAATATTTTATGTGTTTTATGTCTGTGATTCTGGATCATTCAGACACCTTCTTAAATTGTTTTGCAATATGAATAATAATCCTAACAGCCAAAGCAGAAAACTGTCTCACAGGACTGTCTATACAAAGAGCTTGGACACCTATGCTACTGTGGATTTAAAAAACAAATAAACACAGAGTAAAGTAAATACATTTTCTTGTTTATATGATATAGCATGTCATGGTGTTTTCCTCGAATCTTTTTGTGATTTGGGCTGTACTTAGTGTAAGTACAGTGGGGCGGGGGGGTCAACATTTTTTTTGGTAGTTTCATTTTAAATAAGAGAGAGAATATCAAACAAAAATCCATATTACATTAAAGCTACAAATTTATTTGAATGTCACTGAGTGAAATAAGTATTTGATCCCCAAGCAAAACATGACTTAGTACTTAGTGGAAAAATTGATGACTGGTTGGCCACCAGATCTGCACCCATCTCCAAAGGGATTTTGTCCCACTCCTCGTTACAGAAACACAAAATCCTTCAGGTTTCTTGGCTGCTGCTTGGCAACTTGAAGCTTCAGCTTCCTCCACAGATTTTCTATAGGATTGAGGTCTGGAAACTTTACATTCTTCTTCTTTAGCCACTCCTTTGTTGCCTTGGCAGTATGTTTTGGGTCATTGTCATGCTAGAGGACCATTCCCCTGTGCATCTTCAGTGTTCTGGCTGAGGGAAGGAGGTTCTCATCCCAGATTTTACAGTACATGGCCCCGTCCATTGGCCCCTCAGTGCAGTGAAGTCGTCCTGTACCATTAGCTAGAAAAACAGCCCCAGAGCATAATGTTTCCACCTCAGTCTGCTTGACTGTGGGGATGGTGTTCTTTGGGTCATCCTTAGCATTTCTCTTCCTCCAAACACAGCAGGTCAATTTGATGCCAAAGAGTTCGATTTTGGTTTCCTCTGACCACAGCACTTTCTCCCAAGGCTTCTCTAAATCATTTAGATGTTCACTGGCAGACTTAAGGCGGGCCTGTACATGTGCCTTCTTGAGCAGGGGGACCTTTCAGGCTCTACAAGACTTCAATTCATTATGGCATAGCGTGTTACCAGTGCTGTTCTTGGCGACTGTGGTCCCAGCTGCCTTCAGATCATCAGTAAGCTCCTCCTGTGTGTGTTTTGGGCTGATCCACCATCTTCCTCATGATCATCCTCACCACATGCAAGATTTTGCATGGAGCTCCAGAGTGAGGGCGATTGAATGTCATTTTATATTTCTTCCATTTCTGAATAATCGCACCAACAGCTGTCATCTCCTCACCAAGTGTTTCGCTCATGGTCTTTGGCTCCATTAGAAAGAAACTGCCATAAAAATTAGAGACTGTTCATTTCTTTGGAAGTGAGCAAACTCACAAATTCAGCAGGGGATCAAATAATTATTTCCCCCACTGTTCATGCCTGAGCGTTCACATGTTGGAATGAAATACATTCATGGCACGTGAAATGGTGATTTACTATCAAGGGTAGTTTGTCATTAGAATATCTGCTTTCCATCACTAACAAGCTAAAGTCAACACGCATATATGTGTGTGCCCGACTATTCCCCGTAAACTATAAGAAGGCAGGAGCTTTGTAGCTTGCTTGTTTTGTACTTAAAGGGATATTCTGATGACTCACAATTCCAGAAAATGTGTTTGGAGACATTTTTGGTAACTAAAACTTAGTCACACATTAGTTCAGTCCACAAACCACAAAGTCAAACTCAGCCCCGAAGCCCAGCACGTCACCCGATAACACCTGAGCTCATGGTCATCAGCACATCAGCTGAAGCCTCAGCTGATGCTCTGGTAAATTGTACATCAGTATGTGTGGCGTAGTGTAGCTTTTTAAGCTGCTTTGTTATTGTGGTCTTTGTAAGCTGCTTTGCAATCCCACTTTCACCCCAGTTCCTGCTTTTAGAGTGATCATAAAGTATTTATATGGTACTAACAATCTTTGTTTGACTAAAGTGGCCCTGATTAATATGTAATAGTGGTCTCTGAGAATGATGGGCATATATTTGATTATTTTTCCACTATAAAAAAAATCAAAATCTAACTCACAGTAAAGCCTAAGATATGAATAAAAATACAAGATTGCTAAATTATAGAATTTCTAGATACTTTTACCTTTTATGGGGTCTAATAATCCTTCATTTGGGTCTGCTGAAGACATTTACTAAACTACAGTTTATGTACTATTTATAATTATATTGCTTTTATGTACTGTAATTAAACAATACACCATAAATTAGACAGTCTTTTTTTTTACATTCTGTTACTATGCTAACATTTATCTGTCTGCTCAAATTCAATGAGGTGGATCCAAATTTGGCACTTTTAAAGTCACCTCATTTTTCGAGCATGTTTGAGCCCTCATAGATTCTTAAGTACAGTAGCTAGTGACATTAAATGTTCAGGTTTGGATGACCCAAATGACTTCTGGCACTTGATTTTCAATTCATTCAACACTTATTCCACTCGAAATTCAGCTGTCTGTATTCAGTTTGTGGTGGAAAGCCTAAACAGCAGGAAGGGGGGAAGTGCTCTTTGAGTCAAAGAAAGCCCAGTCCTTTATACAGTAACATACACTAAACTGTGGTCCATCAAAGACACCACAATAAAGCTGATTGGTCAAAGGTTGTAATGATGTCAGTGGATAAGTTTCCATGTAAAGTGATAAAAAGCAGGGCAGCGAGAAACAAAGGAAGAGCAGGAGGACTGAAGCGAAGCAAACTACAGTTTTGTAAGCACCATTTCCACATGACTGAACACAAAGTCATAACCAACCATTTCATGAGCAATTCCTTTTTCTGTATCACAGAGTTTTACAACTCCATCCATCCATCCATCCATCCATTTTCTTCCACTCATCCAATTCCCAGCTGCAGGACGGCTAGGCTATCCCAGGGCTACTGAAGCATTGCCAAGACAACCAAGACACATAATCTCTCAACCATGTCCTGGTTCTGCCTGGGTCTCCTTGCCAGCAGGAAATTCCCGAAGCACCCTATTCACATGCCTGATTCACCTCAGCTGGCTCCTTTTGGAGTGGGGAGACTTTGTATTCTGAGGTATTCTGAGCCGTCCTGAATGACTGAACTTCTCTAACAGTAAGTCTGTTAAAGAAAGCTGATTTCTGCTGTTTGTGTCTGCAACCTTATCCTTTCAGTTACCAACCTGTATTACCACAGTTAGTATCCATAACAGAGGGTAGAAACTTTTCACCCTTACTTTTTGGAGGCTGTTTAATATACGTGTGAACTATATTGTGGTTTATGTGTTTGCAAAGTTCTCTGAGCTAAACCAATACTGAAAAAGCAGTTTATTTCAAAATAGAAGCTATAAAATGGAATGAAACCACCAACATTCTTGCATTCACATGTTTTCATGGAAGATTGATTTTTGTTTTGTTAGGTTTTTTTTCCCCCTTCCTCCAAATGCCTCTTTTATTTTTTTTAATCAAAATTCAAGTCTTGTTGTATTTCATTGAGCTTGTGAACCTCTGAAATTCAGGACACAGAAGGATACTTGGCATGATTGACTAAGATAAGCCCTAAAACAAGGGCATTTTTCATGAATGTGTAATGACATTTTATAATTTGAGACTCAAATCACAGGATTATTTTTTTCCTTGAAGAGACCTTTTGAGTTTAATTCAAGGCAGCAACAGAGTAACTGTACAAACAGGCATAAACAGGACATTAGGAGGAGAGTGAATAAAGATGTTTTTTTACCCACTAACACCAAGCAAAGCAAATGAGTGATATAAATGATGCAGCTATATTATTTTGCAGGCTTTCCATAGGTTTTAAAAGGGAACTAGGAACATCAGACAGGCATGCAAAACGAATCCTCTATGCTGCAAAACATACCGTGAGAGATGGTTTTTATTATTTTGTATGATCATAGCATTCTCTTCTCTGGGCAGCATTCCCCAGATAAATAAGGGTTAGACATGACCAGGGGATGCATTAGTTGACCTCGGTGCAGCATATCTCTCTTCCCTCTGATGTCAGCATCTGCTTCTCTTAATTTGTGGACTCACAAAATGAATGTTTTATCAGCTGTCATTTCAAACACAGTTCTTTCTATAACACGATTTCATTGGCTTGACTCTAGCTGGACATTTGGTCGTCTGTAATATTTTTCATCCCTTCATTTTGCTGTGAAAAGACCTCAAGAAAGTATTCTCAAAACAGTGGAGTCTGATGTATTTGGGAATGCATATAACAGCGTGATGAGTGGGTTGCTGCGGGGGGTCAGTTTCCAGCTCTAAACCGAGAGACAGACAGGGTGTGAGTCATAACCTCTTTTAAGCAGGATTAGTGTTCTCACTTCAGAGGTCATTGAACAGATATGTATAGAAATATTCACATTTCTTGTATTATTATCGCTCTGTTTATAAGTTGAGGCTTCTGTCAAGAGACTGATGATGGATTTTCATGAATTTTAGGAGCTTAATTGTCCTTTGAAAGTCAGATGTTTGCAGCATTGTAGCAGAGCTTCACCCCCCTCTCCCACTCAATCTGAGCACTGTAGTCTATAATTTTGGTTTTGGAGTGCAGGCTACTCCCTGAGGACTAAACAGAAAATCCTCCTTACTACCCAGAAACAGTTCCAGTATTTTTCTGACCGCAGGCAGAAGAGAACAAAAAAAAAAGCACACAGACATTTAGAAACGTTGCGGATGGATCATTATAAACTAAACTGTACCTTCTTCAAAATGGCAACACTGACCATGGAAAATTATAGTGTATCTCTGTGGTTGGTACATTTTTGTAAGCATGAAACAAAGGAAAAGAGAAGACGGTCTTTTTGGAATGTAGAATAAGATGAAAAGTTAAAAAAAAAAAAAAGCATTGGTCGCCCTGAAAAATAGCTCTTGTCACCGCTTGAAATGCTGTTATTCCACTGTTGTGATTTCATACTCTTCATAATAATCATATGATGATGTATCACCAATAGCTTCATATATTAGGTAGTAGGCATAATGTTGTTGCTCATCTTGAATCTCTTATTAGCATTCAAAGCAGCAGCAGATAACTCCAAAAGGCAGATGAGTGCAGTTGGTGAAGCAGAAACATTTCTCCATGCTAAAATTGTTTTGTGTTTGCAGATGTGTAATTAGCCTCTATTAGCTGATACCATCTTTTGCTTACACTGTGTTTCCATTGCCTTCGAGTGGCCAAAAATCTGTTATTGCAGGTTGAAATCTTTAGGTATCGTCCCTGATGCTCTTGGTCCAATAAAAATCTTACTTATTTATTACTGCTTTTCTGGAAAAACCTCACTGCATACAGTACCATATGATTTCATTTAATAAGAGGTATTACCATATCACTGTGTGGCCACTGTGCTGAACACACAGGCACAAATTTCCACAATAGTGAACAGAGGTTTTCCAGCCCGGTGGAACCTCCAAAGAAACATCTATTTTTTCTTGAGATTCTGCTGTTGTCATTTATATCTGGTGGCGGGTGACAGTGTTTAACAGATGTGGTGAAGGCATGTGTGTATTTTTATTACTCATGCTGTGGGGAAATAAATTTGTTTGCACAATCACATAGTCTCGATTTGCCTTCTTTTTGAAGACATGAAGCAATTCCCTGTTATGTTACTGATTAAATTTTAGGTTGGGGTACATTTGGATTTAGCCTTAACCTTATGGAACAGGTTAGCATTAAATGAGTAATACTAGGGCAAGTCTTTGGGAGGGAATTAATGGAGTGTAGTCCAAACAGATAGAAATGGATTCATCAGGAGAAAAAAAAAGGAGGAAAAAAATCTACACATAGTTAAGAAAAGGAAAATTTATAAGGATAGAAATAGAAAAACTAGGAGAAGATTTGTATCTTAGACGTTCCATCGTCTTAACCAACTTGACCAGCAAGGGCAGTGTTTGCAAGGATGTGGTTCTCTGTTGATGACTGTAGCTGGGACGAAAGGGAAGAAAGCCAGACGGTCCTGGAGGATTTCTCCAGTGGACCTGTGGGGAACACACATACACACTCACACAATTAGTCTAAGAAGTGAGCATGTATGTACAGAGAGGCTATCATTTAGATCTGGTGAACAGATGAAGCTAATTGTTTCCATCCTTGTCAGTGCAACACTCATAGAAGCCAGATTACACTACACAGACACACAGCATAAGGTCTTTCTTTCTTTCTTTCTTTCTTTCTTTCTTTCTTTCTTTCTTTCTTTCTTTCTTTTCTATCTTTCTTTCTTTCCTCACAAGGCATTCCAGTGTTAGCAGTAAAAGAGGTTAATACCCTCAGGGAGCAGTCAGCTACAGATGTTAGTAGGTCATTAAATTTCGATGTGATGAAACATGAATGACTGTTTTCCACTTTCTTCTCTCTGTCGTGATGTCTTTTATTTGTTACACTGCGCTGTGAAAACACATGACAACTAAATGTTGCCTACAATATGATACAAATATTCAGATTCCAACCCATTTTTGCATTTTAACTCTGCCGGTTCTCAACCTCATGTTCAAAGTTCCAAATTAAGGTTGAATGTAAGGGCTTCTCTGAATGAACAAAGGCAACTGGCTGCATTGTAAAAGTGGCTTTAGTGGCACTTGGTTTAACTTTCACGAAGTCAGAATCAAACCCAAAGATGTTTATGGATGTTTTTCTGGGAACAAATTCAAACTGATTCACGAGAAAAACATATTGTGCATTTCTGCAGTAAAATAACCTGAACTTGTCTCTTGTATTTGTGTTCAACATTTTTTTGTAGTATTCTGATTTACCCCCTTCCTTACTGGAAACAGGAAGGTTGTGGTAATTTCACTCTAATCCCCAAGGGCATTTTGCAGTGTCCAAGGAGAAATCCATTTCAAAGGTCGTGGAGGGTCACATACCTGGAATCAATTAACTGGCTGCAACTTCAGACCAAGCTTCTGTCAAAACATGGAGCTGTGCACTCTGGCCAAACATCTCCACTCTGGTCTCTTTGGTTGTTTCAGAAGTCTTGTGTTTTGTTCAGACACAACTTTGCAAAGCTAAGCTGTGGTGCAATGTTCTTTTTAGAGAAAAGAGGCTTTCTCCTGGCAACCCTTCCAAAGAAGCCATACTTGTTCAGTGTTTTACTGATTGTGCTGTCAGGAACTTTAACATTTAACACTCTAACTGAGGCTTGTAGAGTCTGAGATGTAGCTCTTGGGGGGGGGGTTCTCTGAGCATCGTACAGTCTGACCTTGGGGTGAATTTGATGGGACGTCCTTTCCTGGGAAGACATTGTGTTAACATACGCCTGAATGCTCCAGACCAGCAAACTACCAAAACGTCTGCTTTTGTAGAGATGACTACATAGAGTTTCACAGGACTGTATACAGTGATATGAACCACTGTTATTGTTCACAGTAGTGCTGTTTTGCTACACAATTCTCTTTACTACATGCAGCTCTGGTTACAATCCCAAAACCTTTGTGTGAACAAAGACAGTTATTCAGCAGGCACCCGTTAACTATAATTAGGCTGGGCATTTAAAATGAAAGGCAGCAACTTAATTTTATTCAGCCTTCTATTTAGTGGCAAGTTAGGCTAGCATTCTTCACCCCCGGAAAGATATGTAATTATTGTTTAAAGAATGATTTTTCCAGTGATTTGCTCAAGGGATTAAGATTTATATGCACCCAATATAAATGCAGTCACTGTTTTATGCATCGAAAGTCAGAATGAGCTTGATTTTCTCATTAAGGCAAATTTATGTGGCGGCAGAAGGCATTCATTTATGAGTAAACACAATAGAAATCCAAAACAGAAAAACTGCTGATGTAAGAAAAAGTAACAGTGTCAAACTGTTAAGTGTATCAGCAAAATAAGACCCAACAGTATCTAAGGATAAATTCCAACTAAGTATCATGAAAACATGCCAGTTTGAAGGGGAACTATTGTGCTTTTCCTTATTTTTTTGTGATATAATGTATATACTTTCAGAATGGTGGATGCTCATATTAAACATGGCCAATGGTTGAAATTATAAGGTCATTGTGTGTACAAGTAATCCTTAATTGGCTCTAAATTCTTCTCAGTTGGCATTTTCATTTTATTGGACATGAAACTGATACAGTAGCTAAACACAGATGAGTCAGTATTTGTTATATGAGCACCAACAAATGTTAGCTACTTCTCTTAGAAGTGCGGAAGGCCTTGTGAGGATCATGCAGCCTTAAAGGACAAGACAGACAACATCAAAGTCAGGAAAGTCCTGTTGCTACCATTAAAATTTTTCTATGACAATACCACAAAAATCACCCTAAAATACTTTAAAATTAATGAAATTCTATTTCTAACATGCTTGTAAACTTTGTGAATGAGGGAAAGTATGAAGACATTACTTCACCCCAGAGGCCGTTAACAGCAAACCTCTACAAACCTCAACAAGGCTTCAAATGTCAGCCAAGACATTTACCTCTGTGATCACAAACAGCAGATGTTGGTTTAAGTAGTAATGAGTGAAGTAAAGTAGTTTGACAAATTGTAATAGTGATTATCTTGAACATTCTGTGATGTTCCCAAAGGGCAACATGAGAAACTAGGACTGTTGTGTAGGGCCACACCAATGAGCTTGAAAAGAGATTAAATTCATATTGAGTAGAATTGAGTTCAGGTTATTGGGACAGCCCTCCACAACAGTCCCAGTTTCCCATGTTGCCCAATGGGAAAATGTATTGCCCACCCCTGCTGCATTATGTAATCCAACATAATCAGAAAAGGGTGTAAATGATGGCTGCATATCTTTTTGATCTGACAGAATATGCAAAGCATATGTAAATCTTCTGGTATATGTAAAAGATTACACTTCAAAGACAGAAATGGTAGGAGGCAAGAAATGCAGCTCTCGATCAAGTTATCAATAATTAAATACTCTTTAAAGATCACAGTTGTGTCCTAAAATGTACACAGTTACTGGCTCAAACACATGGCTCCAATTGCCAGTTCCTAGAGACTGAAAACACATTCAAGGCTGTTCAATACATCTGATTTTTTTTATGACACTCAGTGGGGTTCAAGCTGAAGGGGGTCTTCCAGTTTGCATTACAGCACAACAGTTTCCCTCTGTGCCTGCTGTCTGTCCACTGACTCATTGTGGAACATTACTCCTGGATTCTCCACAGAGATCTCGATGGGACTCTGAACAATGACATCACACTCACCATGCGCCAAGAGCAGTTCTGAGCTTTTCAGTGATTTATGTTTTAGGTAGTCTACTCGACTGAGATTTGATGGAGCAAAAATATTTGCACAGAATGTCAGCTCAGCAGTATGAAGTCTGCTCCATCAATAAAGACAAGAGGAAGTTGAATTAAGTTTCCATCCCAGTGTGAGTAAAGCAAATTACGGTATTGTATCACCTCGTGCAACACTGTTGCATCTTATTCTATTATTAGAATTAAGTTAAGGCTCTCCCATGGACACAAATTTTATTCTAAAAATGCAAAAATGACTGTGTCCAAAAGCTGATTTCCCCATCTGTTCATAAACTGTCTCCAGTCGTAGTCGGAAAGATTATTTGACAACAAAAACCTAACATCACACTACATATGTAGACAAAAAAAAAAAAAAAAAGACACCACACAATGAGTGTGTATGTGTGTTAAATAAGATAGGTAAAATAGTCTCCCAAAACCCTCCACTCAGGAAAGAGAGGGTCATGGAGGTGAAGGGTTTTGTAAGATTACACCAAATCCCCAAGTTGCAGTTGTTGTGACTACAGTACTGCAGTGAAACATCTGCTGCATTAAGGTCACTTTTTCCTATGGCCTGATTTGTACATGAGCGTTTGGAACAAACAAACACAGATGGGACATGCGTGCACACAGTGTGACACCCACAGTAATGTTGGTTTTTCACCTGGTTTAGATAATCACCAGAGAACAGAAACAAATACCCCCGGTGACTGTGCTTGGTTTTGCTATCAGCATGGATTTTTGTTTGGGTGCATTTCACATCTTAATCTGGTGGATATTTATTTTCTTTCACGCAGGACGAGTGCTGATATCCATAATATGATCTTGATCACTTGCACCAATTGTATAATCCTTGTTTCAGCCCTGCTAAGTGCCAGTGGTGCCTGACACAACATGCATCATCAACATCTGTTGTAGATTGTTGGATTTTACAGGAGTTACTTTGAACTGTGGTGAAAAAAAAATCTAACTCATAAATCTCTAGCCAGCAATTATGGTTAGGGTGATGGGAAGACATGGTGGAACAGACTTTTATAATATATGTAGTCAGCAGATTTTGACATTTGAAAAGTTAGTTGCATCTGCAAAATATGAGCAAAGGCTATAGAACCTTTTTTTCCCCCCTAAATGTAAAGCAATACGTAACTGAACGAAGTAGGTTAACATAACA